>WMED01018472.1:0-12698 GCA_019650415.1 Pipa parva | reverse complement strand
TTAACAGTGCCAAACAGACAGCAAATAACTGTTGGTGCCTAAACTGTTCCTTTAAAACAGGGTGGAGTATTAGCTAAAGAGCAGTGATGTTTAATTACACTGATGCATAGATTTCCAGTTGGAAGAATTCCACAAAGTTCTGCATCTGCAAGAAAACAAGAAATAACAATATCCAGAATTCCTTCTTTACTATTTCAAAGACTGTAAAGTGCATCTACTGGCAAGTCATTTTATGAATGATTTTTGGTATTATGTAGCAGGGATAGATTTAGACATCTCTATAGATATTCTTTGTTTGTTCTTGCTGTAGCTATTATTCATCTTTTGGCTGTCTAAATAATACCAAACAATAACTCTCATTACCTCAGTAAAGTCTCCTAAAGCCTCATTTACCTAAAGTGAGACAGCATGTCGACGTATGCTACGCAAGGCATTTTCCAGTTGTAATGAATCTCTCTAGGGATATATTCTAAAGGTTCTCTCACATTTATATTCCAACTAGATTTCTGGACAAAGTATTCCCAAGTATGTGACTAGAAAATGCATTCTCTTTTTGTAGATGGTTGTCATGAATCTCTTCACTTTTGGACTGTTCATTTACAGAATTGCCCTTTCACTTTCACCGCTTGAAATAAAGAGCCAGCACAATGCAGTTTTTGTCATTTCTATATTTTTTTTTTGTGCTTGCTGTGTTGAACTTTAGATTTGTTTCTTTTCTCCTTTACAGTGCTGCCCTGAGCCTTTCTTTATGTTCCTTTTCACTGATGCATGTAAATAACTGACACCAATAAATGACGGGCTTGCAGCCAGCCGCTTGACAGAAGAATATGGCTTAATAACTGGCGACAGCAAAGACAGAAAATTGGTAAAGTTATGTCAGATTGAAGACTCCCGAAGGCAGAATTCTGCAAAGTGTATTGGGTATTTCTTTTGTCATTTTCCAATACCAAACAATGATAACCTATTAAATCACTGCGTGTTGAAAAATCAAGATTACATTTCCTTTACCGCAACTGCTTAAAGAAACTCTTACCTAGCAAACTTTAGAAATAAAAAACTTATATAGAACTTATACATTTTATAAGGGCATTATTTATCAAGAGCAAATTTAGCATGCATGGATATGATCTCACAGACACAATTTCACTTCTCCTTTATTACTAAACAGCATATTCCCTTGAATAAAAAGCAAACATTGGCAGGTGCTGTTCGAAGTGTTAGAGCAGTATAGTCAGTCGATCAGTCGAAATGTGGAGGATGCATGGTGATGTGACCTTGTAAAAGACTTCGAATTCCAAAGATCTCCAGCACTCCAAAAAATGTGTGATAAAATCAAGGTTTAATCAATCCATTTAAAAACAAGGTTCACATCCAGTATAAAGAATTAAAACAAGGCACCTTACGCGTTTCACACCTCAGCGCTTAATCATAGTGATGATTAAGCGCTGAGGCGTGAAACGCGTAAGGTGCCTTGTTTTAATTCTTTATACTGGATGTGAACCTTGTTTTTAAATGGATTGATTAAACCTTGATTTTATCACACATTTTTTGGAGTGCTGGAGATCTTTGGAATTCGATATCTTGCAATTTTGGTCTGCAAATTCTTCCAAGCACCCTCGTTTACGTACACAGGTACAGTGGATGAGCTGCGCCCCACCCTTGCTATTGTATTCAAGCTTGTAAAAGACTTGTCATTTTCCCATGTTTCTCATGAATCTGTTTAATGAAGAGAAAATCACTAGAACTGTAGCTTTCTTAGAGTAATGTCAAATAATATTAATAGGCAGTATTTATTGTAAGAAAAGATATTGTCACTCACAATTTGGTGGTCACTATTATCACCATGTTAAAGTTGACTAAATTATAACAAGTGCTTTTAACATCCATTTCTATGGGACAATATTTCTAGTACATGTCACTTGGACACTATATTTTGTTTGTCATTTAAATAGTCACCTTACATCAAACCAGAGCCCTGCCATCAGCCCCCTACTTGATTTGATTTGACAAAGTATAATCAGTAAATTTGGAGCAGTACACTTTTCCTATACCAGGAAATCCAGTTAATGGGTCAAATGCCAGCCTCTGGGGGGTGCAGGGAATGTGTATGTTTAGCAGTAAGGGACTCAGTTCTGTGATTCAGTACTCAGCTATAAGGATTCATTTCATCTCTGCAGTTTCAAATACCTTGTAACATTCCACCA
Organism: Pipa parva; assembly: GCA_019650415.1. NCBI lineage: Eukaryota > Metazoa > Chordata > Amphibia > Anura > Pipidae > Pipa > Pipa parva. Next base: position 10,494 of record WMED01018472.1, on the reverse strand, counting down.
ATGGGAATTCATAGGAACTAATGAGACAAATGAAGGAAAAAAAACAAAATTTTTTCATTAATGACCCCCACTCTTGTTTTCTGGTGTGTCCCAACACTTAACTTTAAAAATTGTTGCGACTTTACAGTGGGTAAATTGTTACGGATTTTCTATGGGAATTCGCTGTCTGAGAATTCTGACAGTCAAATTCTCACTTTAGTGAATAACCCCATTAATGGCTTGAGGTACATATAAGGATCCTGCTTTTGGTATTGTATTACCAGTGCAAGCAATCCTACAGGATGACCAGGAAAGGCAAACCTTAGAATTGCATCTGATATTTGAATCAATTTGATGGAAAAAACAGTAACACACTCATTGAATTCTCCTCTTTTGTTCTCTACATCATGAAAAGGACATCTATTTAGCACCTGCAATGCTGAATCATAATAACTAAAGGGCTTACTTTGCCATATAGATGAGATTTTACAAAGAGAAAAGAAATGTCAGCAAGGAATAAGAATGACAAACACAAAATAGATACCACATGTGGACGTTATCAGTGAACTTTCCATCCTTACCAAAGGGTTGTTCTAATTATTGAAAAATGATAGCTTTTTATAGATTTGAAATTATATTTATGTCCATGTATGTGTTTAATTGTTAGTTTCCACCCTCAAAGATGCAATTGTCAATATGTTCCAGTTCTTTATCAATATTTGTGGACCCTGTGTAATTTATTTGTAAATGTGCTTCAAGGCTTTTTGTCACAATATGTTGTTGCTTGATTGTGAGTCATTTCGAAGTGATCTCTCTCTAGTATTTTAACAAGCAGAATTTGATGTGTGCCTCGAATAAATTACATATATCCAAATGTGTTAGATTTCTTTTAGTTAATGGAATGAAGATGTTGGGGATAATGTAACAAATAACTTTAAAGTGTAAGTAAACCCTATTTATAAAGTTAAAGTATTGTAAAGTGTAAAAATGATTAGTAAAATCCTCTCTCACCTTTCACTCTACAGCACTTGTAATCTCTCTGTAAAATATTCCTCCTTCTTGTAGTGGAGAAGGCCACGCCCCCACCCCTCACATTCCCTTATCTTAAAAACTGACACATACAGTGTCGGAATTCAGTGTTGCAGGACTTAGCAGTGAAAGGAAAGTATCAGATTACTGAGCATGCACGAGCAGAATGAGTCATTGTGTGACCTCATTAGGGGGAGGTGGGCTTCTTGGCACTATTGCAGGAAGCAAGTACGCACAGAAATGCAGGGGAGACAGGCTACAAGATTGAGGTGAGAACTGAAAAACACAAAATCGTTTTTACTTTTAAATGTTTCAGTTTATCTTTATACATTATAAATATATACAGTATACGTATAGTTTGGTCAGTAACTTTACTTACACTTTAATGTAATAAAATAGACACAAAGTAACTTTTTACCATAATGTTTTCATTTATGCTAATGTATCAGTCAGCTTGCATCCATTTTTGTGACAGTTACATCTATATTTTCATTTTTACAGTAATCAGTGATTGAGTTCAAATCATGTATGAAACTTTGAACACTTTTAAAACTTATTTTAAGAAAGAAAATTAATGCCTGTCTCCTGAATCCAGGTGGAAAGGCAGTTAGTTAAGCATTTGTGCTTAAAAGAAAATGTTACCAATTAACATTTGCCTCCTATTTTACAGAAAGGACTGATATAACTTTTACTGCAGTACCTTTTTTGATACAAGCTGTGGACAAACTTGTTTTTCATTTTACTAACAATACCACCTCTTGATACTTTCCCCAATATTGTTTTAAGATTCAAATTAGATGTGTATTGTTCATGGGAGCCAGGATATTGGAGCGGCATATTAGAACAGGCACACTAACACTAACTACACAGATTTACTGACACATACATTTATTAACATAGACACATCACTGTAACCAGGGGTTTAACAATATGGGTTGCACTGGTTGTGACTACAATAGGACTGAATCAAGGGGCCAAGCCATTTGCCACAATTGCTGTCCCCACAGGCGGTCCTGAAGCATCTGTGCCATCACTGTCAACATAGGGGCCCACAGAATTTTAAGTACACAACTGTCTGAGACTCAGAAAACTCCTAAATATATGCATTCATATATACAGACAACATCTGAATTATCACATTTATACACAAACACTGACAGATATACATAGAAATGCATTCAGAGTATAAAACCATCTACTGTTTCATTCTCTTTGTTACTTTCATTTTCAGTACAGAAAAACACTTAGCCATTTAGATGTATGTATATATACAGGTATATATGTATCATTTTATTTATAAAGCGCCAAAAATTTACACAGCGCTGTACAATTCAGCAATACAAGTACAATAGAGACATGGGAAGAACAGTAGAACAATAGGATTAACATCCTCTTCATTATTGCATACCATTGAATACCATGGGATAGAAAATCAATATAGTATAATATTTTGTAAGCAAAATCATACTCACAGATTAGTACTCCATACAAAATATAGCATGAGCAGAGCAGGTTTGAATGTTAATTGGCATGAGCTACCGGCTTCCATACATACTGTAATCTGTGTGTACATTTCCTCAGGATGTAGCAGTAAAAATTGGAATCAATCACACCTTCAAAGAAATTTAAAAAATCTTTTATTTTATTTTCATCCTGTTTTTTTCAGATTTCATTCTATGACAATGTCTTACCCTATTTCCCAGTTCCTCTTATTGTATGTAATGTTCTGAAAATACCATAAGCATTGGGCACAAACATATCAACTCAATAATAAACTAAATTACAAACACAATTCACTTACAAAATACACAAACCCCCTAAATAAATGAAAATAATAAACAGTAAGCTTCCAGTTACATGAACCTGCCTCTCTTTAACATTGATTGGGGAATCTGCCCAAAATTGTAAACCTGCTGGGTTTTATGATGTTCTTCACTGAAATGTTTAAGGGCATACACACTAAACTGTAAAATGCTGTATGGTAAACTTCAAAACTTATTGAGTTGATTGAAGGTTTTCTTCTAAGATGGATGTGAGCATGTTGCCTAGTTGGTATCTTCTGCAGTGTAACAGTGAGAGTTACTGGCAAGGCTGAATGGATTATGATGATCAATGAGCAAATAGTTAATGGAGTATCAGTGAAGGGTGAAGTATTGTGCCAGGTCAGACATGTAGGGAGTTGGGTTACCTTAGCTGGAGTGAGTGGTAAGGGATCTCAGAAGAAGAAGGCCAATCCTTGCCATAAATAGACATATTGAAGCAAAGTGATGTCATCTTGGAATTGCCTACTGGAGACATTTTAACCATAACTGTATTTTTCTAGATTAATGACTATACACTGGTAATAAGTATGAATTATCATAAGAAAGGGCAATGTCACCATTTAGTAACATTTACATCTCCATAATTGTCACTGTAGAATAGTAACATACATTGTAACAATTGTTTTTATATTCATTTAAATGGCAGACAATTCTTATCTCATGCTAGATTGGCACATTGCTGTCCCCTCCATCCCCCACTTTGACACCTGTTTCTTGAAGTCCAATTACCCTGGTATGCCTCAGCACTTTGACACATCATGAATACCTTCATTTTCTACAAATTTGTAGCAAATAGAAGCAAAATGGCACATAAATACACAACCAGTTTAGTTCATCACTGTGAGTTTGCCACATCAAAGTAAATGATGACCTTTGCTACTGAGATAAACTTGGTGAATTATCTAATTGTTACAAAATCATTCAACTATGGAAATGAAAGGAACTGTTTGTATAGCACTGGCATGTGTGGATATATACAGTACCACAAGTCCATCCAGTCCAACCTATTTTCCTGCAATATTGATCCAGAGGAAAGCAAAAAACCCATGAGGCAAGAGCCAATTATCCTCATATTAGGGGAAAAATTCCTTCCTGACTCCAAATATGGCAATCAGAATAATTCCCTGGATCAAGATCCCACCTTCTGTTATCTATTACCTATAACTTGTAATATTCTTACACTGAAGGAAAACATCCAAACCCCTTTTGAAATCTTTAACGGAATCAATCATGACAACTTAATCAAGCAGAGTTCCATAACCTCACTGCTCTTACAGTAAAGAAGCCCCTTTTATGCTGGTTTAGAAACTTTCTTTTCTTTATATGCAGAGGATGTCCCCTTGTTATTATTACAGTTCTTGGTATAAATAGATTGTGGGAGAGATCTCTGCACTGACCCATGATTTATTTATACATGTTTTTTCACCTCTTAATCTTTTTTTTCTAGATTAAACAATCCCAATTTTGAGAATTCTTCTTACCCATTCTTTTTATTACTTTAGTAGCTCACCTTTGAACCCGCTCAGCTATATCTTTCTTGTGCACTGGTGCCCAAAATCTATATGTCATTTTTTTTCCCTATTCAAAGCTGTGTTGTAAAGTGCAAGTTTTGCCAATTTAGAAACCTCCCTGCCAAATAAACAAACTGTCTATATAGCAAACAGTAACTGAAAGTTACTATTAAAATGGCAATACTGCAACATGTATTAATTTTGCTATATATATAAATGAGTAACCAGGAACATAAAATGCCCCCCCCCCCCCCCCCCCCTAACACTTCACACTTCATTTATAAGTAAAATTCATTTTTATATAAAAGATATTTTTATGCAATATAAAATGTGTCCTGGAGATTACAAATTCTTCTTGTTCATGAAGACTATCACCCTCATAGGGGAATTTGGCCGTTGTCGATATATCCTGCTCATATGTATCTGAGGTGTAAGGAAATTAAATATCATGTCATCCATATATAATGTGATTCCCATCTGAATTATTTCATTAGTTGCAGTAATTGTCTGGAGTTTCTCATAGAGGGTTTCAGTTTAACTGCGAAGGGCTGCAGATAGTAATCTACATACTAAGAAAGAATGGCAGTCAAGGAATCAATGCCAGAAGTAATAGATCAACCTGGCTGATTTTGCATACACTTGTGTACCATTGGGAGATAGTATAATAAATCTACTTTACGATGTGTATTGAATGGGAATGTCATTTTTGTAGTGGTTAAAACCCTGCAGTCTTAGCAGAGCTTAATGATTTCTTCAGTTCAATGAGTATTTCTTTGTGGAATCTATTATTAATGACTCATAGATATCTGTGCCTAGTTATTTATTCAACCCTATCCATACAACTATTTCTCCTCCCTTGTCGGTCGCTTTAAAAATAATATGTTGATGATCTCTAAGGGATTTCAATGGCAATTTAAAGGGAAGTGAGAAATGAGAAAGCCATTGTCACCTACATCTATTTTTAATTCACTGCAAAGTGATGTTTGAAAGTGAGCTTATGAAAGTGTATGATTTTGTGTTTTCTATAAAATCATGCATTGATCTACAATAGTTTAATATTTGTACTTTCAAAAATGTATTATTCATTTATATAATTGATTCACAAATCCCACCTGAGCCAGCGGAAATACGAGGGCACAAAAATGGGAAAAAGTGTATACAAAATATGGTTGTGAAGGTATTCCTATACTAATGAAAGTCTTCATTATAAAAATAAATAATTTTTTGCAGAAAAATTAAAATGGTGCTTACACAGCAATGTCATAACTGGCTGACCATGGCAACAATGCTTTCTGCAGAGATATTCAGGGGTCACCCGTTCAGGGTAAGGATTTCTACCTCTAATCCCCAGGAATCTATATATCTACTTCCTCCTCAGTAGGCTGATTTTCTGCTAACCTCACTATATTTACTAACAGAACCTACTTTCTTTTGCTACAGGATATGTTTATTCGTACTACTGATTAGGGGTAATGCACTGGATCCAAGTAGAAAACCCCTCTCCAAGGGGTTGAAGTAAAAACCAATTTTAATAAGTAAATATAAAAATGTCAAACATTGCATCCATCAGCAGGCCGGTTGCATCCCACGTATCTATGAATAAGTGCTATGTGAACGCACTGTGTAGGATGCAACCTGTCTGCTGATGGATACTATGTTTGAAAGTTTTATATTTACTTATTACAATTGTTTTTTTACTTCAACCCCTTAGATGTGCCGGGGAGGATTTTTTCTACTTGCAGCTTTTCTGAAGATGTCTCCTAGGGCATACAGGGATAGATTAAGCAGGTGTGAGTACATTTTTTATTACATTTAACCACAGGATTGAGCCGTATATGTTTTTGTGCTTTCACGCATTGAATAATATATCCCTTTGTATGACCATGTGTTCCACATCAGAGCTGCTCCATCTGGGCTACTCCCTGCTGAGTATAAGTATATAAAACCTCAACAGGTGGGACTATGTTTAAACTGTGTAGGATCAGGCTTACACATCTCTTCTGAAAAGTTGCCTGGTGCAGCCTACCTGTGTATAAAAGGAACCATATGGAGAAGCTACTGGTGACTTGCTGCTAGCACTCTTTTACCTCTACATTTGTATTCAGCCTTTAACTTTTTACCTCCTGAGTTAACAAAATTAGTAGAAGGTACGGAAATCCTTTACAGTGTTTAGTGTAGTCTTTTCCTCATTTACTTACCTGACTTTTTTTTACACTTTCTTGCATAAACTACCATTTCATGAGTAATATCAACTTAACAAAATAATCTATTATACTGATATTTCATGGTATCCATTGCCCGTTATGGATAAGACAAAGATAAATGAATTATTCTGCTACTTTGTTTGTGTACCTTTGTTTCACATTTACTGTTTTACTGTAAATCAGAGTGATTACAATGATAATCCACATCTGCTAAAATGCATTGACTGGTTTCTCCCACTGGGATTTTCCATAAGCTGTTGTATGTTTTAGTAAGAATGCGCATTAGTGAGCGTGAATGTGCATGTCAGTGAGAGTGAGAGTGCAGTAAGCATATGTGAGTGGTCAGCTCCTCTGCATACATACAAGTTAAAACTAGCAATCACAAGGTCACTTATATGTACATACACAAAAACACTATAGTACTCTGAATACTTAAGAGCCTCATTAATTAAAGTATGAATAGTCATGTAGAGCTGTGAAATTGTATCTGTTCTCCACTTCCCCATTTTCTCTTATTGAGCAAAATCTGTGAGGCAGCGAGTACGGGACCAATTCAAGCGACTACATGAGTAGCGATCTTACGGAGATCTTCGCATTATAGACTTATTCTCACTAATATCTAAATGTGCACAGGCAAAAAAGATGTACTTACTACTGCTTCCGAACCTCCCCGCTATCAATTTCACCAGTTTTGCTAGATGTATTATAAATACTCGGCGAAATGGGATTTTCACATATTAATTAGGTAGATTCATTTAGTTGCATGTTATTCATTTGTTTCCGTTTCACAAAAGAGAAAACAAGCTCATCTCTATCATATGGTCACATTTATGCTGTTTATGTCATCCTCGCCAAATTAAGTATTTCACACCCATAATACTGAAACCATCAATTTCACGCCTTAGTTCGTTAAAATAAATTATTACTGATAACATGCTTCACTGGGTTTGAATTGTCATCCTAAGTAGTTATTATGAGTAATATGCAATGTGTTAAAACTTCAGTTTGATATATTTCCAAAGCTGATTTGTATTCATTTCTCTGACCTTTCTTAGTGCCAGTTCAGTTTCTGTCTCAATGTAACATTTATGTAGAAGGTGTCTTATGAAAACGAACTAATTGCTGTTCGTTACAAATATAATGTGCTTCATTAGTTATATACTGTACCTTTCTAATAAACAGTACCCTCTACACATGACACTGTGCACCACTGACAAGGTGAGAGATTTGTTTCAATAGCTCTCATGCATCAAAAGATAAAATACTTGGTGCTTAGCGGGAAAGATGGAGAAAACAAAAATTCATGCTGTATTGTAAGTAGCAAGCTGATTATAAATCGTAAACTGAAAGATCTTCTAATTATGCCTCCTGAGCTTCTTTGTTTTAGAGTACATTTTTCTCTTTAAATTATTATCTTAATTTTAGTAGAGATTACAAAATCTCTCATCACATTTGTTACAGATTCACAGGGTCCACAAAACCATTAAAATATTTGACTGTGCAAGAATTGTAATTAATTGTCTCAAATTATAAAAACTATAATCAAGCAACATGCTCCATTTATTGAATTAGGTGCCCCCAATCAGTGCCAGGACATGGTTTAATTTCACCCTAGGGAGCCAGAATGAGCTCCCCCCAGGCACTCTCCCTTCAATTGTGCCCTATATAGTGCAGGTACCCCCATATAGTGCACTAGCAGGTAAAGTGGTGCAAGGTAGTATGTAGCTCTGCAATTTTCAAGTTACTTTATCTCACCCACTCTTTCTCCATATTGTAGTACTCCAACCTTCACTTTCCAGATACTGTGCTGACCCAACCCCACCTTTTGTCATACTGCACTGCCCCTCAATACCCCCATTCCTCATACTGTGCTGCTCCACAACACCCTCACACTGTGCTACCCCCACAAGATCCCTCCCATTCTATGATGCCCCCAGAACACCCTCCCATTCCATGCTGATCCCACAACTTCCTCATTCCCTACTCACTGATGGAAGGGGGGACACTATCTTGATGATCGCTCCCCCTCTTTTTCACTGTCCCTACCTACCTCTTCCCTGACTCAGCTGTGTCTGCTCTAGCGCCAGTGCTTCCTTTAACTTCCTGTGAATGCTGGGGGAGGATTGATGTTGCACTAAGCCTTGAGCAGACACAGATGGGCCAGGGAAGAGGTAAGTAGGGACAAGGAAAAGGAGGGGAGTGAGCACCAAGAAAGCACCCCCTCCAGCAGCACCCTAGGCGGCTGCTTACTCTGCCTACCCCTCAGCCCAGCCCTGCCCCCAATACTTGTTTATCAAGTGTGCTTTCCTATGTTTATTCTGATTTCATGCATAGCATGACAGGCAGTGGTAGGGCTGCCAGTACCCAGGGAAATTTATCAATGGAGCAATCTTTTCAGAAATATGTAACCGATAGCAACTAATCAACCATTCAATCAACCATTAACTGTTATAGGGGAGCTATAACTATGACATCCAACCTTCAATGGGTTGCTAAGGATTAGTAGAAGGGGCTGCTTCTTCATATTTAAAGAAATCTACCAGTACTGATAGGGTATAAGCAAAGTTGTCCACTATAGCCACTACACCCGTTATCATTATACCTAGAATTTATTCTAATTTCCAGTTCACCTGGGTGAATTTCAGGAATAATTATCACCAATATTTTTGCAGACTATACAGTATTGACAATCACTATCTTACCTAAATTGTTTTAACGTATCAAATTTAAGGACTTTAAATACATTACATATACTTTAGTAAATCTAAATATATCAATCTTCCTAATCCTCATTCCCAGCAGAAAGGCAATGTTTTAAACTTAAATTATATTTCACTAGAAGAGACAAAGGCTCAAAATGCATGTGAAATGAATGATAATAGTATTAAGATGTAACATATATGTTGTTGCAGTGAGGTCTGTATATTGAACTGAAAGTCTGACACTCAATAAGAGTGTTCCAGAATATGAATCCCCAATATGGCAGTAAAGATTCTAAAAGGGGTGGAATGTGTGAATTGGAAATGGATGTTCTCAACTTTTTTAGGGATCCCAAGTGCTAGAGCAAGTACAATGCTTTATAAATTATGTTTTCCACAATTTTCTGTGGTTATCTTGAATAGGTAGCATGCATAAATATAACCCACCTAAAGTAGAACAATATCAGAAAAATGGTCGCTCACAGATTGGGAACGGTAAATAACATTGGACTAGAAGAGTTCTCCCAACTTCATATTGGATTCTTCAATGACTCCTGAGTTCCCTGATGTCCCCCTTTACTCCTGAGGCCTAATGCTAGCAATCAAAATGGCATTATTTTAAAGATGGCTGGGATTTTTACTGTTTTAAAACTACTGGGCTGTAGTTGTAATGTTCAGATAGTAGATGGGAACCTTCTTATTCGCATTAGTGCCAATGGCCTTAAAGATAAAACCAGTACTGTAAAGTTTTCATTTGGGAATTATTTTTTTTGGTGATCATTCATTTATGTTATTAATTAATATGCATAAATTCATGTTTATGTTGTGTTATCCAAAATACTGCATATATTTTAGACAACATTTTTAAAATTCATGTCTGTAACATTTTCATTTCATATCACCTGTACAAAATATCCCCCTCCTGCTCAAAGGAGCTAGGCTACCTGGCTTAAAACTGAATTATAAATGTGTATCTGTATTAAATCATTTTGCACTGTAATAAGAAATTACAACTAATGATGTTAAAAAGAAAAAGTTCACTTAGCTGTTCATATACACATGTTATAAACTTGTATCATAATTGGGATCTTGCGCCCATTTAATTTACTATATATTAGCAATGTTTTTAAGCCAGAGCAATTTGTTTAGCCACTGTTTTACAGCCACAATTAAGCTGTTTAATCTTGTATATGTATGTATGTATAATTTTATTTATAAAGCTCCACAAATTTACACAGCGCTGTACAAT
>WMED01018471.1:0-12698 GCA_019650415.1 Pipa parva | reverse complement strand
TTCATGATTGCACTATTTCAAATTATTCTAATTCGTTGACCAGCACTTGTATGCTTAAGTAGCTATTTATTCTTCTGACTTACATTAATTAGTTCAATGACCCAGCACTTTATTTTACTGAACTTATTCTCCTGTGTATGTAAGTTTTCCTCCCATTCTTAGATTGTAGCTTAACTTTTTCCTATCCTGTGTCCCCTAGAGGGGGACATTCCAAAAATTCCGTTCCAATCCTTGGTCCCCTGGCAGGGGACATCAGTATTACAGACGTATTTCAGACGTATTATTTCCTGCTAATTTCTTTGATAAAATTCACTGATATTGCATGAAACATCTAATTTCACGTTTTTCGCCAAAATATTAGGATTTCAATGGGCCAAACAGGAAATTTTATCGGATAGGAAAAGGTTAAATTATAGCTCTACTGGGCAGGGAACTCTATCCTCTTGCTTCAATCACCACCTGACACAAAATGATGTAACTTCATGATTTTATGCTTGTAATTTACTTAACTTCTACTATGTTAAAACTTTTCCCATGTATGTATTATAATTCTTTTGTTAAATTTACAAAACTGTGTGGTGCTTTATAACTTCAAATTTACACACGAATATACATACATACAGATCTCACATGTAACTTCATTGTTCATATACATGAATTTTGATGTTTAGTGTCACTTCTTGAGACCTTGGGATCTTGTAAGTGGACCCAATGTGTATGACGATAATATGATAACCTATGAGTGTTACTGATCTCTGATAAAATCTACAGATACAGGTGCATCTCAATTAATTAGAATATCAGCCAAAAGTTACCTTTTTTCAGTAATTCAGTTCAAAAAGTAAAACACATGTATTATATAGAGTCATTACAAACAGAGTGATCTTTTCCAAGTGTTTATGTTAATCTTGATGATTATGGCTTATAGCCCAGGAAAACCCAAAAGTCTTCCACCAAGGAGTGTCAGTGAACCAGGGGGGTAATTCACGATAGTGCGAAGTGAGGTGCGGAGTCCTCCCCTCACTTTGCACTGACAGACATCAGCGAGCGCTTTAAAGGAATTCCAGTCTTGGCGAGGCAACTCTTTTGTTCTCGCCGAGACTGGAATCCCTTTAAAGCACTTGCTGATGTCTGCGTGCAGGACATCAGCCAGCGCATATCAGTCAGTACGAAGTGAGGCGAGGACTCCGCACCTCACTTCACACTATCGTGAATTACCCCCTAGATGTCAGAGCTTATCAACATAGCTGCACACCTACAGAAGACGGTTAGGTGCAGAATAAGTGGGTAAGAAAAATCTCCTGTGATTTTTCCAGTAATGTGGGCACCTAACAATCCTGCCATAGAAATAGTTCTATGAATTCTGCTAAGGGTGCTGTGTTATATATTGTGATATCTCTTTATGATGTACTGTGTAACTGTGGGTATTAACTGATAAGCACTTCTATAATTAAGTTCTTTTATTTTAAGAATCATTGATGTCATGTAGAGTCAGTGCTGATAAGTGTGGACATACCTGGGCATATTGAACTTTATGTGGCTCAGCTAGTAAGCCATGGCAGAGACGTAATAGAAAATAAAATGTGCAACATGCAAACACAAATATAAATTATACAGTATATACAGTATATGTATATATTCAAAAATGTGTCTCAGGTATATTAAAGTAAGGTAAAATAGTGCCCATTCGTATCAGGTGTATCTATAAACCTGTATCATCCCATCAGCCAGCAGTCATGGACTCAAAAGCATACTCGCCTTCAATAAAGGTGGAAAATTGCTTCCCTTCACATCTACCTTAGTGCTGTGTTTATTTGCTATGATAACCTTTCACCTCTATCACTGCCAACTCCCAAGGAGATTCTGGGCTGACTATGACCTGCCTGTGAACTGCAAGCATTTATTATATTAAATGCCCATCCTGTGATGTGAAAAAAAAAAAACCTTAAGCACACTGATTTCTATCTCTAGACATAAAATGTCACAGTGACAAATCTTGTGTCAGACTAGACACATCTGGAACATGCAGGCTTACACTGCTTTGTCCATTACAGTATGCTGACAAATTAATGACAAGTTCCCACTCGAATACAATGGAACTAGCAATACTGAAGGCTTTCCCCTGTTCCTTTCCTTTTACAAGGGCTTAAGCAATAATGTAACTCAATAATAAAATATAATACAAAAGGCATTTAAAAATGTATGTGGTTGTTGTTTTGGTGGTACATTCTGAATAACTTGTGCCTCCATGCAATATCAAATTATAGTGCCATATAATCATAAACATATGGCTTATGTTGCACACCATGGCAACAAAACCAACCATGTATACAACTCCATATTGTTTACACCAGTGTCCAGACAAGAAAACATAGTTCTATAGCCTGATACTACCCATAATTAACTGGAATATACCATGAGATGGGTACAAACATTTTGCCATTAGAATAATATCAGTAAGAATATTTTAGTGCCAGTCACTCTCATTATTTAATGTATACAAGGGTTAATCAGAACAATGCACTTATAGATTCAGTGGTGATATATTTAGACATGAAACATAAGTGTGCAGTGTTTGGGGTTTTATATAAAGGAGTATAATCCCCAAACCTTGTGCATGTAGGTTTAATGTCCAAATAACTCACCACTGAGAGAATACTCAGTGAGATGCAATACAGTTGTGGGGATGGTACAGGGATGGTGCATACACAGGCTTCTGAAGAGATTGAATGTTCTGCAAGTCACTATAAGGATCTGCAGGGAATAATTCACTCTAGCCTCTATGGCAGAGACAGATTTGATATCCTACATCCAAAGGACATATGGATATATAGTGTCTACCAAAGGAATTCTCATTGTTTCAAACACAAATGAGACTGTTGTAGATAATTGCTTTATTGATATTTTAGCTAATCATAGCGTTCTGTGTAGCTGATTGACTTTTCATTAGTAATTCGTTAGTAATTAGTAAAAGTGGGAAGTATGACCAGCTTTGAGGTTGAACGTTCATTTTGATTACTCAAATGAAAATAATTTTAAGTAAAAATGTTTTCTCTATAAAATCTTTGTATTGTGTGGACAAACCTCATCTCACTATAAATAAGCAAAATGTTTATGGCTCTTCATTATACAGCGTCCAAACAAACAATCCATTAATTCAGGGCCATATTGGCTAAATTTTAGCTAAGTTGGGAAAATTGCATGCATTTTTTTACAATAGACAATAATGAGCCTATTTTAAAAACAGCTCAGCTACAGACAGAGTGGCCCAAGCCTCAGAAGGAACTAAACCCTTACATATGTGTAAAAGTAATGTGTACTGGAGATGTTCTGTGTTCTGTCCATGGTATCTAAAGAAGTTCCCCTTCATATGCTTGGTCTAAGAGATGGCTCTGAATGGTCTCCATTGCCATAAATGTATTGACTTTTTGTACTAGATAATATCTGCATGGGGTCTTTCTTCTTTCTTCTGCTGCTAGGAAGCACTGAGCTCTGATTTTCACTTTTGATAGGAAATGAATAAACAGTTAATCCCAATAGAGTGGTTGTCTCAGTTTTTTAGATATAGAATGGTGGATTTGGATTTATCTGAATACAGGAAGGTCTGGGAATGTAGCTCTGCTCATAAATAGTATGATTTAAAAAGCCTGCTCTGATCCATTTAAAAAAATTGTAATTTACACTAAGAAATAAAATCTTTCTTATGAAAGACTGTGAAATGCTGTGCGTTACGGGAAGTCAGTTGAGGTTTAGCAGTTTACATGTGCCATGGATTCAGTAATTGTAGACAAAGGGAATGGGGGGGGGGTACAAGGTTCTGAAGAATCATTCTATACCTTTTGGGGTTCCAAAACATATGCTACGAAAACAATAAAAAGTTGCAATATTCTATTACCAAGTTATGTCTGGGACTTTGTACTACATAAAAAGAATGTTAAACTGATAAGCAATATAATCTCAATATAGGTTAGAGACTTTGAGACCCTCTGACATGAATGCAACAATGACGGGATGGATAACAATACTATAAATATGTTTTTTGCAGGGACATGTTATCAAATTATGCTTACTAGGCACTAACTATTACCATGCTGTGACATGAGAGAAGGGTAACTGCTTCAGACTGCCCTATTCAAAGGTCTAAAGTAATTTCATATAGTCCCCAAACAGTCTTTTAAATCTTGTAAACTTCATCATGTATCAAGCAGTGTTTTCTGCTCTCAGGATCCTTTTCAGTTTAGCCATTGTGAAGAAGATAATGATTCACAGCAGTAGCTGGACTGAAATTGCTTAATCGTTGGAGTGAAATCCAATTCTGCAATGTGGCCGTCATGCTCGTTTTATTGCCTTTCTTTTTAACTCTAATGATCTAATGGCAGATTCTGATCCTATTTTAGTAATGCTCTGGGAGATATTATTGATGATAACCTCATCTATGAAGGACGGATAACATTTCTGCTGTTAATGCAAGGTCTATAAGAATTAACACTGCAAATGATGGTGATCCGTTCAGCAGTCTGATATCATGGGGCACATTTATAAAATGGCAAAATGCTGATGATTGCCAGATGGTTCATTTTCAAAATTACCTGCAGGTAAAGCCAGTGTACAGGTAAAACAGAACCTTAATGTGCATTGGTTGCTTGGGAGAACACCTTTACTTAGTGGTGATCTTGAGATATAAAGCAAACAAATATTTACCCTTATTAATGTGTCTCTTGTATTACGCAATGGCAGTTTTAGTCAAACTCAGCCCCTGGGAAGATCTAGAAGGGCTCTCCCCCACCCAGCATTATCCCCCACCCTGCTCCAAGGGGCCCCCTATAAAACTACTGCAGTCTTATGCAGCTCTATTCTCCTCAAGTGCTTCTAATCAGTAGCTAAGAGTGAGTTAGGGATTGGTTCTGAGTCCCTAGCTGACTCTTAATTCAGCTCCAGGTTAGCAGCGCTGCAGGAGGGCAGAGCCATGTCAGTCTGCAGTAGTGCTGTTGGGGGCCCCGTTGGAGTCGGGGTCTGGTATTTCATTTTGTATCTTTACCTTATAAGTAACTGTCTTTTATACTAGTACATTAAACTAAGAATTGCTTACCAGTTTGTTCTGTATTTCTGCATGAAAACACCACCATTTTAAAGGCCTATACAGTACTGACATAACAAATGAATGCATTTACTTTTAATTGCTCTGAGCTAGAACTGGCAGTCACAGTGTTGACCTATGGGGAACTAGATTCAGATGTCATTTTAGAGACCCCTGGTGGATAATATAAGAAGTGTTCCATAACTTACAGTATAACTTGTAAACCATACAAATACTTAACGATGCATTTTTCAAGCAATTCATAATCGTTGTAGTTCATCCCATTATATTTGAAACTTTTGTAAAACGATGAAAACTTGTGCATGTTGCATTTAAAAAACTTGTTTCATTTAGGATTGTACAATTAAAGGCAAATATGCACAGCATCATATGTTATCCTTATATACATTTCTGTATGCATTTAGGTGCATTTACTGTGTGCTCTAATTGCACATCAAAGTCACAAAATAAGTTTCCATGTACACATACCCTGTTCCTTCCAGAAACGTATAGGTATGTAAGGGTTCCTTTGCATTAGGCCATGAGTGTCTATTGGTGGAAACAGAATTCAGGTAGGTAGTGGTTAAAAAACAATAAAGACAACAAAATTAGTTCAAATGTGTGATATGCAAAAAAAAAAATATTTTCTTCCCAGGAATCCATAATTATTAAAGCATAAAAACATTTTGAAAGTTATGCAAGTTTTCTGTTCACCTTCACATATTTTATATAAACACCTGCGTACATGACTTAGCACTAAAATCGGCATTTAATATATAACCTTATAACTAGCTATTCCTGACATGAAAACTAACAGGCTATACCCTGAAAAAAACATCACCCAACTTTCCTGTTTCAAAATTTCATTTTGGAAATCTTTCATGTCACTGCATCCTTCCAGTCAGTAAATACTTTTGTAGTCTTTATGAACAAGTCAATGCTAAAATGGATACTACTACTAACTGAAGGAGTACCACACAAATGTCTGAATTGATATTTGGCATTAATGACTTCAGGTGATTTAGGAACTAGATTATTTTGTGGTAAATTTTAAACATCTCACTCATACACGCACTCAAACATTATTGCTTGGCAACAAAACATTTTTGACAAAGGAATTAACTAAAGCTCCTCTCTGATTCTATCCTGTAACTAAATACTTATTCTGCTGAACAACAATTGGTAAATTAAAGCCCTGCTTCTAAACAAAAATAGCCCTTAAGCTCGCTCTTAGTTCACCTTTAATAGCCCTATAAATTAGAAAAAGGAGTACATTATCCTGTAAATAAAAAAAGAGCACTGCAACTTGTTTGAAGAATAGAGAATTCTTTATGATCTCAAGGCAACATTTTGGGGCCAATCATTCCCTTTATGGTCACTTCTACTGTATTTTACTTTGACAAATATGTTCATTACAATTGCTTTGCCGATGATATCTTTTAAAGTGGAAATAATCATTTCTTTTTGCAAATCGTGTGTGTTCGTTAATATATATATGGGTGAAATTTTATAGTCGGAAAGACCGCTCTCATGAGGGGGTTATTCACTAAAGTCCGAATTGTTGCATATAGGTGCGAATTCGCCAGATAAAGACAGTTGCAATAGGCTGCTACTGTCGCAGTCACATCTTTATGATGAGAATATTGTCGCAGTCGTGACTTTATTATGGGAAAATTGTCGCAATATTGACATTAAAAAATTGTCGCAACTTTACAATGGGGAAGTTGTCACAGATTTGCTATGGGTATCCGCTGATTGACAATTCGACAGTCGAATTCGCACCTTAATGAATAACCCCCTCAGTCTTTCTGAGTTTATCACGCAAGATCTCGCATTGTTCTCCCTAGATTATCGCACAAGTTTTTTTTTCCTCAATTTTTCAATATTTTTCAATACAAAGGTAGCCATTAGTAGTATGGCTCCCTTTCTATTGAAAAATATCTAAAACTTGAAATAGAAAAAAACTCGAGCGATAATCTCATGAGAACAATGCAAAATCTTGCGCGATAAACTCAGAAAGACTGAGGGGAATTCACCATAGTGTGAAGTGAGGCCCGGATCCTTCGCCTCACTTTGCACATGGTGTTATGCGCTCGCTGATGTCCTGCACGCAGACATCAGCCAAATCCAAATAGGCACGTACAGCTGTGAGTCTATTCTATTTTAAAAGCAGGATATTTTCATACATTGTATTTGTGTTACAGAACCAAAGACATTTTTTTAAGTGAAGACAGAAAAATATTAGTTTTATTAAAGTGCAAAGCCCTTTCATTTTTCAAGATGTTTGTAGATGTGTTTCAGAGGAATTGCTTCTACCACTACTTATTTGGGCGCTTGAAATTTGCTGTAGGCTTATAGGCAGCAAGCTTAACATGAGATGGCTGCGGAATTACAAATGAGAAGATTTGTTGATGTGTTTCAATGCATTTTCCTAAACACTAATTATTAGATCTGTTAACATAAGTAAAGTCAAGTATCCCTGGTATGCACACTTGGCGCAAAACAAAACATACAGCTTATTTAAGTGAATGTTGTAATAGTAACTCACTAATTGTGATGTAGTAGTAAGCCTTTGGAAAACAATAAGTTAATTTAATATGAATATCTATATATATATATATATATATATATATATATATATATATATATATATATATATATATATATATATATATATATACCAAAGTTATAAAGGAAAACAGTGAGCACTTTAAACTATTTGTTAGATTCAATGTTGGACTGACACTATTGTGTATCACTGGAAGGTCTCCCCTCCAAGCTAGCCTAGCACGCAACATCACATGTTATGTGACATTAACCAGCAAGGGGGTGGCCTTTTGGGGGCACCAGAGGATCTTGACAGAGTGTCGGACTGGCCTGCCAGAAAGGATTGCTTGGGGCCTAGGGCCCAACCAGGACTGAAGCCATGGTAATTCTCCCAGTATACCAGTGGGCCAGTTTGATACTGGTTAAATTTCTCTTTATTCATTCTCAGACGTGATGCTTATCATGATAATACCAATCTGCACTTAGACTGTAACCTGTTTAGTTTCTATTGATATGTTATAGCAATAATTGTAAAATGTTTATGTACACATTTCTCAATGATTATCAAATAAAAAAAATGTAAATAAAGTAATATATAACCTGTTGATGTAATTTGAAATACAAATAATCCAACTGTCTCTTGACCCATAGCTCCTCTGTCTGCGCTATTGAGGTACTATCCTGGAGTCCACCTTTAAATATACTAGTGAACACCATTCTATAGTGTGAAAGTCATTCTTTGTGCCTCTGTTCAGTCATGGATTATCTGGGTGCTGTAAGAATAGACTCTCAGTTCAGCAATCTGAATGTGTTACAATATACAGTATATAGTAACTCTTAATTATAAAATGACTGACTCACTGAAGCAAAATATTAAATAAATTATGTTACAGAAATAAAATCGTTATGTATAATAATGACATGCTCCAGCCTTATCCAGATTTATATAAGAAAATATATCTTGTTCTACATATTTTATAACAGACTTCTGAGCGACTTTTAAAATCAAATTGTTGATGCCATTAATTGACAATTTTATACAAGATTAGGCATGTAATTAAGTGTTAAATAGATTGGCAAAGATTTACCAATTAATGGGGCAAGAAGAATTAATTATATCACATATGGAGATCCTAAGTAAACAGCAAATGTATATTCTAAATAGGTCGACTCTATCGAGTATATTGTACATTAACTATGTCTTCTAGATTAAATATAAGTTAAAATTGTATATACGATGTATATTTGATTTTATTATCAATACATTTTAACAATTACTACTATTTGGAATGCCTAACTTTTTAGAGGAAATGTTTAACTTAAAATGAATGTTATGTTGTAATCCAGTGAGTCTCAAACTGTAGGGCAGTGATGGCGAACCTATCGCATGCAAAGCCCTCTCTGTTGGCACATGAGCTGTCACCAAAGCTGCCTTCAGTACAGGCCGCAGACCCATGGCCTGCACTGAAGGAGTGCTCGCTCGCAGGGGAGTTCTCCTCCCCCGATGAAAGCTCGATGATGTCACTCATCAGAGTGCCAAGTATTTAATGCATCAATAAAAGCTATTTTTTATTCTTACCTGTACATGTCAAAATTTTTTCCCTTTTCTTAAATAACAAGAGTGTAAAAGGGTGCTCCATCAGATCACTCTGTAGAAGTCTGTGGGAGCTTTGATGTGAGTACATCTTGATTGTAAACAATACAGGATGCCAATGGATCAAGCCATATTTTCTGAATTTACTAGATTACTGGAGGTGTGCCATTGATTCACAGCATTAATCTGATTGCTATGTGTCAAGTGTCACTCGAAAAGAACTGTGACTTTACATATAATGTGAACACTGAAACAATATAGTAGTGAAGAGCAGAAACGTGTAACTTGAAATACAGGGAAATACATGGGGAACCATGGGACTGGATGCCACTAAAGCAGCGGTTCTCAACCTTATTCGGCTGGCAACCCCGGTGCTGACGTCACCACGCCGCGACGTGATGAGGGTTCCTGCAGGCACTTCTGGGTGCTGGAGCGGGTCTCGACCCCAGTGGGACGGCCTCGCAATCCCCGCCGGGGTCGCGACCCACAGGTCGAGAACCGCAGCACTAAAGGAACTGGAGCACCCAGTGACCGTTACACCTCTAGAGGCACTGAGGCATATGGAATAGGTACAATGGGAACATGTGCTGGAAAAGTGCAAAACCGAAGTGTAGTGGATTCTCCTTACCACACTGGGTTTGGCACAGGAAAACACTGAGGTGCGGAATCTAAGGAGGGCCAGGTCTTCAACTTTTAATCCCTGCAAAAAGGTATTGGGCTTTGCAGCAGGCACCTCCCAGGTTGTTGCCCTTGGGTTATTTACCCCACCCACCCCCCACTGGTGGCAGCTATCTGAAATACTGCAAACATAGGTGGATACAGGAACTTCGGAACCACTACTCACTGCGTCTCTGTCACGGTCGGTGTTTGCCGTTGAGAGCAGCTCTTACCTCGCAGGGTGGCTCATGAGCACTGGTTTCCTAGGCGCACAAGCCGCATCTCTCTGTGTTTTGAGAGCTGCTGGCAGCGTGCACATATGTGTCGGGAGCGATCCCGCTGCATTAGCATGCAGCAGGAGATTTAAATAGCTGGACAGTTTGGGCAGTCGGTGCCTAAGCTTCCAGCTAATTCAGACTCCTGTGGTTGAACAGTGTATCAGCCATTTACAGTACTTCTGCCTTTCTGTTTGTTTATGCATTTATATTAAAGTGTCAGCTCTTTGGTGTTCCTGGTGATCCCGCTATTAAAGTGACAGTACTCCATTGAGTGTTCACCTATCCTCCATCTGGTTATCGTTGCTGCACTAGCTACCACCTTAGGGGGAATGCTCAGGGGTCGTGACCTGGGGGTTTCCAGCAGCAAAGCCCAGTACCTCCTTGCGGAGGTTAAAGGTGAAGACCAGGAGCCTCTTAGACTCTGTGCCTCGCAGTGTACTTCAGCCTAACCCCACAGTGGTACAGAGGATCTGCTTTCTGCCTGTGACAGAGGAGTGAAGGTAGCAGCTGGAAGAAATATTTGGAACATTGGAGCATAACCAGAACTGCAGAACTACAACTCACAAGGTAGGAGTATAGAGTACCTTTAAGAGCAGAGAAGACAGACCAACACTGGAGCTGTCAGGAGAGATGGTACAAAGCTGACCTGAAGATATCCCAGCAGACTGAGTCAAAGCGATGGCACTCCAGGGTTCACAGAGAAGATGAAGCTGAAACAGGACTTGAGAACCAGAAGCTGACCTGAAGATATTCCAGCAGGCTGGGCTGAAGAGCTGACACTCGAAGGTCCACAAAGAAGCTGAAGCTGAAACAGGGACTTCTGAGAAGGCACAAGCAGCAAAACAGTGAAACAGCAGCATCAACTGAAAGGAATCGACATTAACACTAGAGCTCTGAGTAACAGTGCGCAGCCCCTTTTGAATTTGGTGCAGCTGACGTCATACGTGACATCATCCATTCCAGATTGGCTAGCAACCCGGAAGTATTGAGAGAGCTATGTCTCTACAGAGCTTACTGGCATTCAGCTGGCAGAAATGACGAGCGGTGTGCACATGCAAGCACTGCTCATTACACTATGTTTAGAGTCAGGAATCACCTCACACATGTTATACTTACTTCTGGATCAATACTGCAGGCTAACAGACCGAATTGAATAGACTTGTGACTTTTGTAGCCATACAAACTATGTTACTCTGTTATTGTTCTAGTTCTAGAATTAATAAGTTTTGTTATAAACTAGTGTGAATTCAGGAACACGGGTCAGTTAATGCATCTGGCTGGAAGGCCTTGTTTGGTTTCAGCTGAGTAATGTTTAC
The DNA here is from genome assembly GCA_019650415.1 of Pipa parva. Taxonomy (NCBI): domain Eukaryota; kingdom Metazoa; phylum Chordata; class Amphibia; order Anura; family Pipidae; genus Pipa; species Pipa parva. Next base: position 1,229 of record WMED01018471.1, on the reverse strand, counting down.
TGTTGCTATGGCAGCTATACCAAGGGAGTTGGTAATGGGACAAATTAATTTTATTATTTATTTGAAACTGGCCATGCTGCCCAACTGTTATATAAATTTTGTACAACATTTTTATACCAAAGAGCAATCCAAACTGAATATCATACCCCAAAACCCAAACTATATGATCTGCCAAACATATAATATACTAGAACAACTTTGTGAAATATCATATTTGGTAAAATGAGATTACATTTCATTAGTCAATGATGTATACATGTACCTAGAGGGTATGAAAAGTTTGAGTATTTCTTTTTGACATGTATACATATAGAAAGTCAACTTAAACTTAAAATCTAAAACAATTTTGGGATCAGTAGTACATGCCTCTTGTTCAGCCATTCTGTGTACAGTCTCTTCCTGTGAAGTGCCGATAAGCATGTGCCGATAGAAGCTGTTTGACTGCCTCTGAGGTCTGCTGTGGAGAGAGGAAGTCAGAGAAAGGAGGGATTGTGGCTACACACAGCAGGAAACTTATTGAGAGGAAGAAAGTAATTACATGGCGATATTGAGCTCTGCTGAATTAAAAAGGAGTTTCTGAATCTCTATTTTGCTTGACAATAGGTAAATGGGGCTTTCTTTATAAATAGGGTTTACTTACCCTTTAAAACACCAGAAATACCAGAAAAGGTGTTTGCATGATTTGACACCGCAATTGTTCTTATGAAGGTCATCAAAGGTCATCTTTGAATTCTTAATGGGTTTTGAATTGCGTTGTTCTTCTGATTGTTTCTTGCAGCCATTGGTTATGGATTGGATTTTCTGGGGCACTTCATGTAATATCTAAAGTTTCAACCATAGAACAGAAATGGGGCATTGTTTATTTAACAGATAAAAGCCAGGCTGGCTGGTGAATGTGCAAATATGGAGCCTCTGTATATAAGGCAAAAGGAAAAAGTCAGATAATTTCTAAAATCATAATTAGACTGGATTTCAAACTAATTCTTTGTTGATGACATAGTAAAAGTTACCATAAAGTCAAGCAGTTGTACCCACAGGGACTCTGAGACAGACTCTTCCAGCTTCACAGTATCATTTCTGGACCTCTGGTGAAGTGGCTTGTGAAAGCCAGGGCTAATTAACTCTGGGGCATGGGAGGTCTGGTCAGTCTTTGTATATGTGGGGTGGGCTATCAGCTTCTGGATGGCCAGTTAAAGGCTGGAGACAATGTACAAAGATTATGAATGTTA
>WMED01018470.1:0-12698 GCA_019650415.1 Pipa parva | reverse complement strand
ATCTATCTATCTATCTATCTATCTATCTATCTATCTATCTATCTATCTATCTATTCACCTTTGAATCATGGGAAATATGTTTATTGTTTGCATTGATTCATTAAATCTGTGCAGTTTAATTGACTACACCACTGCATTCAACACGTGCCTTACTACATTGCTATTTTTTTGTAATAGTAAATTGGCTCTAGATGTATCCAAAAAAAATATCCTGTAAAAAAATTATTATATTTTATATATATATATATATATATATATATATATATATATATATATATATATATATACAGTATATATACTATACATAAAATATATAAATACATTATTCTTTTTATCCTTGTGAAAGTGTAACTTTTTAAAGGGGAACACTTTTGGTAGAGTACCTGCTATAGTATGGTAGGCTAGCAGTAGACAAATATTTTATAAATATGTTCCATTAGCAAAATTGTAATTAGAATAATTTGTGAGATAAAAGTTCATAACTGCCCCTCTCCCACTGTAACTTACAGCCAATCACATGAAGAAGGAAGAACCAAAAATTCTGCATACTGGAAGTGCAGCCATGATTTGTCTGGATGATCTGCGATGAGTGTGTTTGCTATCACACCACTCAGCTCCTAATAGGAAGTCATGTTTGAAAGAATCATCTGAACTTTGATGTATGTACGATCTCAGCCACTTCTGTCTGACTACAACTTTCACTCCCTGGTATTTTTTTTTCCTGTACACAAAGTGCACCCATAATTCAGTACATAGATATTAAACTTATTCTTCCTTCTTGTCGATGGCAAGAACACACCTACAAATGTTGTCATTGGCTGAAACTCTAATCAGTGTCACTTTAATAGAAACATCCTAAAACTCTCCTTTTATTTGACATGACTTCCTCACCTTGTGAGGTCAATTCCCACTTTGCATAAAAAAACCGCCTAGATGTCCCCATAATTATACTTTCACTTTATCATAATTACATGAAATGTTTAAAGCTGAAATTCATCCTTTGAAAACATGCATACGGGATTCTTTACTAAAATGCTTTAATTATTACAAAAATGTGAGCAATTTGCAATACTTCCTAATGAAATCAATGAAGAATAGCTTGAAAACAAACTATAAACTCTCTGTTCATGTACTCACATGTTTATCATTAAACTGACTCTTTCTTTACAGCTGTCATATTCCAGCTAAATTTCACTTTGTTGTCTTAAGTGTCTTAGCAACTCAGTCAAGAGGGATACACACTCATTAAGTTTAAGCAATAATAAGTGCAAATGAATCCTAAACTCTTCTTGCAATATATGTGTTGGCATCGAAAGCTTATTTCCCGTCAGTCTCTATAGTGTCAGAGTAGGATCTGATTTCTCCCTTGGGAAGAGGAATTGAGTTGCTGGATGAAGAAAGATAGGAAATAGCTGTGAAAAAAAGAGCGTAATAAGATAAAGCATAAGAATGATAGAGAGATTTGAAATACTAGGTGGAATTGAGAAGAACAATACAGAAGCCATTTTGTACTCATCTATATTTTAATCAGATGGCCCCAACCTCGGGGAGTTAGATTGCACAAAAACAAATAACATTGAAAACAAAATGAGTAAAGCTAAATTAATTTTTTTCCGATTTCTGCTGTGAACAATGACCCCGTTTTGTATTAGTTGAGTTTTCGCATTTGCAGGAAAAAAAAAAAAAAGAGAAAATATAAAGAAGCTGTTCTGAGAGTCAGTAGCAAGAGACAGTTGTCTCCTTTTAACCAACAAACTGTACAGCAGGAGTTTAGGTTGTGCTATTAGTGTGATCACTGATTTCCAATGCACTGGTTTCACAACGCAGCAAGTGGTAGAAATGTATGAATGTCTACAGCGTCCTCACTGAATTCTGCAGCTTTGTTTGTTTTTATTAACACAATTATCTAGCAGCGACTCCCGGCCCTGATTCAGAGTCTCAGTGGCAGCTCTGAGCATGGGGTGTTTGGAGATTAATGGCTAATTTTACATTTTCTTCTCTGTTTCACCAAACCTATTACTTCTTCAGCGTTGTTCGGGGTGCACTGCCAGAATTCTTTACAGCTCATGGGTCACTGGGGAGCTCCTGCCTTCGAGGCAAGTGCTGTGTATTCTGTGAGGCTCCAAGGCAGGAATATATTTGAACAAATTGTTCAAACACCACAGAGCAGGGAGTGACTGCAACCCATTGCTCTGTAATTCATTATGGACCATTCTAGCAGTGAAAGGTTATAAAACATGTTTGAGAATAATGTTCCCAAAAGCATTTAAATTCCTGCACAATTTACTTAGTATTCTTCAGAGGAGGTGGTTAACTACAAGTCTCTTGCTAAATTTCAGTTTACCTTAAAAGAACTAAATTTTTGAGAAAATATATCTGTAATATGTAAAAAAAAAAGGAATTTTAGAATAATTAACATTCAAGTAAAATGTATCTCCCAATTAGTCTTACCTAAATAGTTGTTACATTTAAGAGGGGAATTCACCATTCAGTGAAGTGAGCTCCGAATCCTTCGGCTCACTTCGCACAGACATGCGCTCGCTGATGTCCTGCACGTGGACATCAGCGAGCGCATTAAAGGGATTCCAGTCTTGGCGAGACCAAAAGAGTTGCCTCGTCGAGGCTGGAATCCCTTTAATGCGCTCGCTGATGTCCGCGTGCAGGACATCAGCGTGCGCATAATAACATTTGCGAAGTGAGCCGAAGGATTCGGAGCTCACTTCGCTGAATGGTGAATTCCCCCCTAAATGTAAATATACTGTATATAGATAACAAACAAATACATTTCATTTCATTTTTGTAGTGTTATTACAGTATTTTATTCAGGGGCTCTTTGCTAGCTGTTATATAGCTTTTTGTTACAAGATCCTTATTGTAACATTATTAATCATTGGCTTTCTATAGACATTACACACAGTTGCCTGTATGTGGTACCTCTAAAAAAAAGGGGGACAGACAGGGAAGCTCACATATAACGATGTACTACTCCAAATTTAATGTAAATAATCAAAACATTGCAATGTTCCTCCCTGTGTATATCAACCAAGACTCAATGCAAATGATGTCCTGTACTAAAGAATTATACTTCAGCATCTGAGAGGTGATGTTAAATGTTGTATTCAATGGGAAGAAGTGAATATTGATACGGATTGTTCAGCTCCTTTGTTTTAATTGATTTGGACCTATGCAGCGTGATTAGTTAGAATATTATCCTTCCTGGAGTATGAAGGTGACTGGCAGCATCGGTATAAAGATGAAATATCATATGGGCAATCATTAAGTAACCTGTTTTAATTCTGTGAATTTAGCTTTGATTTGAACAATGTATTCATCTTAGAAAAAGTTTGATCAGTTCATTAATCAAATTGATTTTATGTTATGTGCGCAAAAAAAAAAAAAAAAAATTCAATGTCACATTGAGAATTGTCTATGAATTAAGACAAATGCAACTGATTAGCTCAATAATATTATAGTAAAATTCCCAGAATCTCTGCCAACTAGAGACAGAGCATGCATTCATTACACAGCACTCACCTTATGGGAAAACAAGCGTGGATGACCACGCTAGTCACTACTCTACTGTGTTTATTAAATTCTGACAAATGCTTAACCTGCACATGATCCTTCCAATGGAAATATTGTTTTGTTCCTCCAATGTTGTTAAAGTTGACTGACATCTTTACTATGATGGTCAGCATTTTGCTCAAGTCATCGACTTTGGTACTTACTGAGTGGCCAGTTCTTATGGAATGAGGCACTAGGGCAAAGTTTGCTGATTAGAAATACCAATTAAGACTAAAATGAAACTCTAATATTTAAAAAAATAAAGTGTCACATATAAGTGCTTTGTTCTCTTCTAATCTATATTGAAACTTAGATCAAGGGCATGTCATATAGTTTTGCATTTTCATTTCACTCATTTAGAAGAAAGTGAGTTTATTGAGAAAACACTACACATTATTTACAATATTTAAGTAAACAGTGTGGTCAACCTGCTAAATATCTGGAATTTATTAATGTATATTGAAAAACCATTCATTGCAGGGATCCTGTCCCTGAAAACTTACAATCTAATTTCCTTACACAAAAACAGGGACAATTTTTGGGGGCTCACATGAAATTGCCGGTATATTTTTTTTTCAGATTGAGGTAGGAAACTCATGAAAGCATGGGTAGAACAAGTAAACTCTATAAAGATGATTGCCTTGGTGGAATGAATACTGGGATCCTAGGATCTTATCACTTCATGTCAGCAATATTAACTATCAACTCCACATATTACCCCTCTGTTGTAAAAGAAAACATGTATGGAATTATTCTATTTAGCTGTGTACCTGAGTATAATATTATGTGAAATTTAATAAACTCGGAAAAGTCCAATTTCTCTTTTCCAAGTTTATCCCAGCAAGATCTCGGAAGTTTCTCTTTGTAAGTATTGAGAGTTTTTCAATCGATATTTACTGACCAAAACTTTTCGATCAAGTTTTTCGATTGAATTTTTCGATGGAAAGGTAGCCATTTTTTTTTACGTTAGTAGTATGGCTGCCTTTATCTTGAAAAACCGAGATGGAAAAAACACGATTGTAAGTTTCTGTTGCTAAAATATCTGGCAATATTTACAGTAAGAAACTTCCGAAATCTTGCGGGGATAATCTCGGAAAAACAAAATCAGGCTTTTCTGAGTTTATTAAATTTTAGTTACTAACATTGCATCTGGTTATAAATGCATTCAGCATTATATATTTGTTTATGTATATTGAGCAATCTATATATTGTAGCTGCATGTGCCACTTGTACCTTAATGTTTTCATGTTTACATACAGTATACGTACGTCCGCTACTGCAACTGACATTTAATTTGAGGGTATCAAGTCTAAGAACTTAGAAAAGGTCCATTATAATTTATAGCTTATGAACATTTCACCATAGTGCGAATTGAGGTCCAGATCCTTCGCCTTACTTCGCACAGACTGTTATGCGCTTGCTGATGTCCTGCCCGCGGACATCAACGAATGCTTTAAAGGGATTCCAGTCTCGGCAAAGCGACTCGAATGTTCTTGCCGAGACTGGAATCCCTTTAAAGCGTTCGCTGATGTCCGCATGCAGGACATCAGCGAGTGCATAACAGTCTGTGCGAAGTGAGTTGAAGGATCCGGAGCTCACTTCGCACTATGGTGAATTCCCCCCTTAGGCTCTTAATTAAGTTCTATGTACAAGTGAAGAACAGTAGTGAAAAATATGGGCATCCTGGATGTATCTGGACCCTCTTAAGGTGTACGCAAAAGTCCAATTTACAAAATGTTTATGATATCTTCAATTTATTAGAATTCAACCCCTGGGTGGTTGGTTCTAAAGAAACAAGGTTCACACAATAATTCCATTTATTATTCTTCCATCCTTTTTTTAAGGTAGCTACGTTTTAGATTTAGTTGTCCAACTGACATCCAAAAAATCAGCCATCTTGGATTTTTTCAACTTTTGTGCTTTTCTTTCAGTTGTCTTGTTTGGAAGCCTGAATTTGAAATTGAAAAATAACAGGCATCTACATGCCTGCCAGTCTATGAATGCCTTAGCTCATATGTATATCACATTGCCTTAGCTTTGAAAGAAAAACAGGGAAATTCAGGGAAAGAGGTTCAAACATTTACAGAGATCTAGTAACCAATAGCAACCAATCAGAGGTTGGTTTTCATAAATCTAGTATACCAGTCAATGCTAATAGCTGATTGCTTGAGGTTGGTTTTCATAAATCTAGTATACCAGTCAATGCTAACAGCTGATTGCTTGCTATGGGTTACAAAACCTCTGTTGATGAATTCCCCCAGTACTATTCTGTTTAATTTTAAAGACAATCATTTGTAAGTCAATGCTTTAGTGTCTTTAGCCCCATCTGCTTGATACCCGGGTGCAGGTTTCTGATGGGGTTGGATTTTAACTATACACAGGACAGCTTTTCTACTAAAAGTATATGAGTGATATTTATATCAGCTTATTTAAGAGTTTACAGGTCAGCTGACAATTAGTGGATGCTAGTCTGCCTGAAAATTTAGGGGGTAATTCAGCAAGGTGCCAACTCACCTTGCGATGCTTCGCCTCAGTTCGCACAGACTGTTATGCGCTCGCTGATGTCGTGCACATGGACATCAGTGAAAGCTGTAAAGGGATTTCAGTCTCGCGATGTGACTCAAGTCATGCCTCGCGAGCCTCGCCGAGACTGGAATCCCTTTACAGCGTTCACTGATGTCCGCGTGCACGACATCAGCGAGCGCATAACAGTCTGTGCGAGCTGAGGCGAAGCATCGTAAGGTGAGTTCACACCTTGATGAATTACTGTGTTCCTTTAACATTGCTGGTTTTGTTTACTAGATTTTTTTTTTTAACAAGTGTTTATTAGAATAGATTTAGATGGTTGGATAAAGAAAAGAAGTTGTACTGAGAGGTGATTAGTATGCTTGATTCATCACAATCCTGATACTGTTACGAATTTGCATTTATTTCATATACATATTTTTTTTTTTTTACACTGAAATTGTTCCTACTCAAAAAGCAGCAGGAGAACATCAGTAGTTCACATTGTTTTTTATTTCTTATGAAACTGCTTGTCATGCATTACTTCTCCAATAGGTGTCACTATTCTCCATATTCCACCAATTCTATCTTCTAAGATAACATCAATGGCTGGTGTAAAATATGTATCTCTCCTAATACATAAGCAGTAACAGGCCACAGTGTCTTAGTTGTTTCTCAGGTTTGTATACAATGTACGAATGATTCCACTCCAGCTGCTGCTCCTTATGCTTACATCTCTCATCCCACTCCCTTTCTCACCTAAGAATATAATCATCTGTCCATCTTCCCAGCTACAGCTGATGAGGCTTTCTATTTCACTGGCAGGCATCCCAGATAAAATACAACTGTGTTTTTTTTTTTTCCTTAATCCATGTACCTACTTCTACTCCATTTTTTTTTATTTGCTTCTATGTGCCATTTACAGAGCCCCAACCTCAGCTGGCATTGTGTAATTACGCTGATATAAAAAGTGTGAATCAATATAATTTTAAAAGCAAAGAAACGAAAGCACATAATATAAAGATTAAATGAGAAAATAGTCTAAACTCTTGCTGGCAAAACTGCAGGCGCGTTAGAACATTTAAGCGATTCCAACACATGAGGCGTATTCAGTCTCTGTTGTTTGTTTATGTAACAATTTGTATGGATAAAAAAAAAATCATTTTTAGAAAATCATTAAAACCCTTACAGTGGGGGAAGATATGTTCCAGAACGTTAAACATAGCCATTCTTAAATTGTCTGAATGAAATGGGATTTATCTGTTTATGGCTTGGTCCACACTGTTCATTTTTTAAAATTCTAGTTGATTTCACAAAATGGCAAAGTTATGCAGAACAAATAAAGTCATTAATAGGAAATGGGCACTAAACAATAATCTAGCAACTGTACATTATTGTTTGCTCTTTTAACTTTACTTTTTTGGCAAGTTAAGAGCATAAGCAATTTTGAAAAAAGTCAGATGTAGAAATTTTAGTTAAAGTGTAAGTAAAGTTATTAACCAAACTATACATATATATTATATTCATAATGTATAAAGATAAACTGGAACATTTAAAAGTTAAAAACGATTTTGTGTTTTTCAGTTCTCTTCTCTTAATCTTGTAGCCTGTCTCTCCTGAATTTCTGTGTGTACTTGCTTCATGCAATAGTGCCAAGAAGCCCCACCCCCTAATGAGGTCACACAATGACTCGTTCTGCTAGTGCATGCTTTGTAATCTGATATTTTATTCTCATTGCTAAGCCCTTAGGCACTGAATTCTGACACTGTCTGTGTTTTTAAAATAAGAGAATGTGAGGGGTGGGGGTGTGACCTTCTCCACTACAGGAAGGGGGAACATTTTACAGAGGGATTACAAGTGCTGCAGAGTGAAGAGGTGAGAGAGGATTTTACTAATCGTTTTTACACTTTACAATACTTTAATGCAGCAAACTTTATAAACAGGGTTTACTTACACTTTAACAATAAATTTAGAAACCAGTGTCAAGCAACAGCTGCCAAGGCAAATAGGATCATAAGATCAACAGGGGTATAGTTGCAAATGACGAGAACATAATTATACCACTTTACAAATCACTTGTCAGACTACATATGGAATATCATGTGCAGTTTTGTGCACCAGTGAGAAAGAAATAGGCAGTTGTGCTTGACTGGGTCCAAAGAGGGCTACTAAAGTGATAAAAGGTATGGTCAAACTACATTATCAAGATTATCAAAAATTGTTTTTTTTTCCTATTATGAATATAATTGGCTCTTGCCTCATGAGTTTTTTGCCTTCCTCTGGATCAACATTGCAGTATAACAGGCTGAACTGGATGAACCTATCTTTTTTTCAGCCTTCTAAACTATGTTACTATGTTATGTGTGGGACAAGAGTTGGTTTCTGCAATGTGCAGTGTAACTGGTGAGTAAATGACTATTGTATAATTAACAAACAAAATGTTGGGTTGTAGAGTTGATCCAACATTTTCCACAATTGTTATTCTGTCCAGTGATTATCTAATTGACTGGTGAACCTGTACAAATACTTGTTTCTTATGATTTGACTTAGTACTTGGCGATGCCAGCAGCACTTACTTATGCTCTTCACGTACAAATATAAAAGCATTTAGAAGAAATAATATTGTAAAAGAATTGTAGTTTCTTAGATTCTTTGGGGGGCACAGGTTGTTTGCCATTTCTGTGAGATTTTATTTCTGAAAGTCTATGAGAGTCATTGTGGCTGCCACATTAAGAAAGGAGTTAGAAAGAAGTTAGCCTGAAGACATTCCGATGGATGGTCATTAAACATTCCATGTCTGTCTGTTAAAATGACAGTTATGTGCTTCCTGTAACTATTACATTGAATGACTCATTAAAATAGCTGAAACGCATTCATTTTCACCTTTCGGATGCAAAGAGGTTAATTAATTTAATGCATAATACTATTTTTTTTTTTTTTACTGTGACCTATACATCTGACTGTGCTCTAACATTTTTTCCCCCCAAATTAAGGTCTACTGGCAATATGACTTACCCTTTCATCTCTAAAGCTTTTGATTCAACATGATTGGTTCTCCTTTAATGTTTCATTCATTTTTATGCTTCTAATATGCCAGATCTATTTCCCCTGCACTGAATCAAACAACTCATGCATTTTTCTTTTTTGGAAGATACCAAAGTTATAATTTTTACATTACTTTCCCCTTTTAAGTAGTGAAACAGCTATAAATTATTGAAAGATAATGTAAAATGCGACAAATGTTTATAAATGTTTAGCAAGAAGTCCTTTGAAACAAAACTATCACATCGTATTAGACATGCATGAATGCTTCTAGTAGCTTAGGAATACGTTGTGTGGTTTAAATATGCTGGTAGCAAAAACACCCCTGTAGAAGAAGATATGTCCTGAAGGGCACATTTGAGGATGCCAAAATAAAACAAATGGTAAATCTCCAAACGCTTTCCATTTTCTCCAGTTATGTTGCAAATACGATTGCTAATGGGTTGTAAAATATCACAGTATAAACTGGATGTCCTTAGGTGAACTTTTTATGCGGTTACGTACCCCATAACAGTGTACACATTCCCTGTAGGGTTTGAAAAAAAATAAATGAATAACTCTTTATTGAACTGTAACAAAGGAATGTTTATCAAGAAAGGAAAAGGGACCCCCACAGGGAACAAGCTGTATAATATACAAAAATTGCTTTACAAAACAGTAGATACAAATGTGGCTGGGCAGGATCTTTCAATAGACACATTGTGATAAGATAATGAATTAGGATAAGTCAGGATATTAGATATTAAATACATGTAGAGCTTTGGAATCTAAAAAAATCTAAACACATTTTGGGATATCTTGATGCCTTGTATACAAATAAATAAAATCAGTCTTTCAAGGAGAAGTATAGGCTCATATTGTCAAGGGGTGATCTCTGTACTCTGCTGATTTATTCTTCTCTTGAGAGGTGCAGCAATCCTCTTCTCTTCCTCTCCCTCTTAGTTTTGAGGACTAGACCAAGTGTAGTAGCGGTTTTCTGGTGTAACCCTGCTACTGTGCTTGCTCCATTTGGCAAAACAGAGAGGAAGAGGTTGTTTTATCAATAGGTTTTCCTAAAGCAAAGTTGTCTTTCCTATACCAACTAGGAACTAGCAACTAGAAAATGAAAAAAAGCAAAATCAGTTTGCAGCTACGTATAGATGACTATATGCATGTCTGGAAATGTCAATGCATGTCTGGAAACATTTTCTAAAAGAGTCTACAATAATACGGTGCATAACAGATGTTTTAAAGTGTTTTGAAACATTTTGAAGCTGTTTTGAATGATTTCATCATTTCGAACAGGTTCTCAGTTTCACATCATGGGCATATGTCAAAGCTGTTTTTAATCATTTCAAACAAGTTACACATTTTAAATTGTTGAACAAATTGTTGCACTGAAGAGAAGTGCAAACCATTCCATAATCTGATGTTATGATAATCGGGTAATAAAAATGGTTTGTGTTCTACAATGTCTGGGTTTTAAATCTTCATCTCTAGAACAAAAAAAAAAAACAAGTATCAAATACAATCGTCTGCAGCTGGTCGGCCTTGGTTTGTGCACAAATGAACTAGCCTAAATCTATGAATAATCATGTTCCTTTCAACAAAGTTTAGAGTACTGCCAGTTAGGAAGCTTGGTACTTGGATAAATCTTCTTTATCCTCCAGATAACTCAGTGCCCTTCTGTGTCACTGAGTGAGAAGATAAGTTAGTATATGAAAAGCCAGTACCTGTCCAGACAGCTCCTTTGTGTGTATGGCTGATGGTTTCTACTGGAAATATATCACAAAAACACATACTGTGTACACTGGGTACATTCATGCTATTCTCAAAGACAGTTGAAGGAACAAGGCAAATGAAAATCCCACTGACCTACAAGAATCACGTGTAAATAATGTCAACTGTGTTCTACTGTATGTCCATTGTATGATCTTAATCACTTGAGAATAGAGAATTTGTACTTTATGCCATTGTTTAGACTAGCATTAAAGAGTTGAAGTTACTATTTGTAGATATAATTTCTTCTGCATGAACTCAAATAGGAAGTAAGGCATCCATAATGGGCTTATTCTGGACACCTGGAGATTTGTCACAAGGAGTTGAAAGAAGGATTCAAGATACGCTTATTCACACATCACCTAGGTGTATGTAGGTGTGTGTGTCTTATTCCCTGTCTCCATGTTAGTCCTCTAGACTAGAATGTAACACATGGAGTTTTCTATATTGGCAAAGCCTTTAATACAAGTAATATGGCTCTATATAACACTGAACATTGTTTTATCACAGAAACATAAATAGATCCAAGAAATAAATAGGTCAGGAAGAAATGCTTCCCCCTATAGGACAGAACTGGCATTTACTCAGCATTAGGATTTGTTCTCCTTCCCCTGCATTGACATAGAGAAGGCTGACATACTAGTGATTCTGGTGTTGTCAGGGGACCTCTGGTGGGTACATATCGGTGCAATGCCGCCAGATGTAGTTGCTGTAAATACATTGCAAATAAACAGGAACAATTAACCATCTTTGGTGACAAGGGGTTCAGCTGTTTTTACAATTGTAAGAGCATCTATGTAGTTTATATGTTGGTCTGCTCCTGCAACTTTAAATATATTGGGAGAACTAAACGAAGCCTCTTTAGAAGAGTGTACGAACACTGTAGAAACATTAAGTTGGGAATGAAGGCTCATTCGGTCCCGAGTCACTTCAAAGAGGCCCGCAATAGTGATCCTGGAAAGATGAGAGTTTTTGTTTTAGAGCAGATTGACAGTAAGCTGCATGAGGGGGTTAGGTTTAACAGACTCCGACAGTGTGAAACATTCTGGATCTATAAGTTCAATACCCTCACTCCATCAGGTCTGAATATTCATCTCGACCTGGCCGCATTCTGATGGTGAATCCTTCATTGAATCTAGTTAGAGTCCATGATTAATACAATTGTGGTTTACTATATCAGAACTATTTATGTATGTGTGTTTAAATCTTATTAATTTTAGTCCTTCTCTATTTTAAGGTTTTGGATTTATGTTTGAAGTATCGGTTTGATGCATTTTGAATTTACCACCATAATTAACATTAAGAAAAGGTCTTGAAAGTATCGGATATGTTCCATTCTTCACTTGTGTTTTTTTCATATTTCACCCTATTGATATGGTCTTTTAATTTAACTTGTGCGTTATAATGTTCCTGTGTACTTTTTAAAAAAAATTTTTTTTTTACATTTTTTTTTTACATTTTTTTGAAAATATTTATGTATATTGAACAAATAATCTGTCATTTTGTATATGTGATGAAGTTGTTTTTGGGTCAGAAGCTCCTTCAGAACACCACGATTTTAATTATTATAAATTTTTAATGATTTGCTATATGTATACATTTTTTATTTATGTTTACATTTAGTTGGGAATACTTCCCCTTTAAATGAGATTTTTATACATGTGTTGTTTTTAATATTCACTCAATTGATTACATATTATTATGGATAGGTGGATATATTAATCCCGGAAAATTGGATAAGCCCCTAGTGTTGACTGAAACATATATGTTTATTAATGTAATGTTATTGACTTGTCTCTCATTACACACAAATTTCACTGAATGTTTCC
>WMED01018469.1:0-12698 GCA_019650415.1 Pipa parva | reverse complement strand
GAGGTTTGTTCAATAAAATTTGATTTACACTCTAATAGTTCATGACTTAAAAATTATACTATCATTTGCATTGACCATTTAGGAAACTCTGAGAAAAATATCACTTGTATAATAATTTGGAACACAGTGTATTTTCAAGCTATAAATGCTAAGTTAGTCAAAGACACTTTTTCTTCAAAACACCACACATGGCACTTTAAGGCAACTATTTCAACCTTAGTGCATTCTATATGAGGGGAACTACAGGACAAAGACTAATACTGGAAATTTGAGTTCACAGCAGCTAATTGGGTATGAGGTCTGAGATTCTCAAAAAAAGGTACTTAATAGAAAAAGCTGCTATTGCACAAACAATAACATGTGCAGTCTATCCAGTATTCAATGTTAAAACATTAAAAATCTATTACTCTGATATCTCTGCAAAGACAAGAGAGTATGGGTGATACCTTTTATCAGCGAATGGAATAGATGGTAAATGCAAGCTTTCGAGTCTCCTAAGAAGAGGCCTTAGGAGCATCGAAAGCTGCATTTACCATCTAGTTTGTTAGCCAATAGAAGGTATCACCTATACTAGAGAGAAGAGAACTAAGTAGTGTGGAAAGCTTACATTTACCATCTATTCCATTAAACAATAAAAGGTATCACCTATACTAGAGAGAAGAGACTAAGTAGTGTGGAAAGCTTACATTTACCATCTATTCCATTAGCCAATAAAAGGTATCACCTATACTAGAGAGAAGAGAGCTAAGTAGTGTGGAAAGCTTACATTTACCATCTATTCAGTTAGCCAATAAAAGGTATCACCTATACTAGAGAGAAGAGAGATAAGTAGTGTGGAAAGCTTACATTTACCATCTATTCCATTACCCAATAAAAGGTATCACCTATACTAGAGAGAAGAGATCTAAGTAGTATGGAAAGCTTACATTTACCGTCTAGTTCGTTAGCCAATAAAAGATATCACCCATACTCTCTTGTCTTTGCTTATATCTATGGCTAACATGATGCATAACTCTACTGCCTCGGATATCTCTGTTACTACAAATGCTGTATCTAATCCATTTATTGGCCATGTTGCCTTTATTAACTAAATTTGTTTCACAACAACTTAAAAATGCAGTAGAAACAAAAGGTTATACTAGGTAAGCCATCGTCTGCCAAGGAGTAAGTTGCACTGCAGCATGATGCCATACATTTATAAATGCACTTCCAGGATGTTACCCAACAACTTAATTGTGCGTGATGGAAGGAAATTGTTTATAAGCAGAATACAGTTTTGTCATTATAAGCTACATGCATCATTCACTCCCAAGGGGAGGGGGGGGGGGAATGGCTAAATATGAGTTAATACAAACTATAATGATCTATAATTGGCTAAGGACTAAATACAAATTATGGCAATGTGTTTATCAAACAGTTATTTGACTCATCTGAAAAGCAGATTTTGTTATTTTCTCCCCAATTTCTTCTGCTTCATAAGAATGCTCGAAAACCATCTGTATTTACCGCTCTATAAATATAACTTGATTTCTGCCAAGTTTTTGATAAAAATGACATCCGTTCGCTTTGCAATGTATGTCAACATACATGATTTATGCTTACTCCTAAAAGCAACAAAATTGTTGTTCATGTCCCATTTTATTGTAGTCCAATAATCAGAACAGTTACTATAATTTGCAAAGAGCTTTGTGTGTCTGTCACATATTTTATCCATCAAACCTACAACAATCATATTTACACATCCGAATAAACAAATGCACATATTATCCTTTAAGTATTTCAGTTGTCAAATACCTGTCTATACCAATAAGACGAAAATGAGTGAACAATTTTAGGTGATAGCTAAACAAAATATATTTTCCTATACTAATTAACCTACATCATTTCCTACATCTTCTCTTCTTACATGTTTAAGTCCTGCCCACTGGGAGCCAATAAAACATTCTTATATGCAGAGTAAATGTTCATGCTTCTGATCAACAGTCTCTAAAACTATATCTGTCAGTAAAGGTAAAATAGCAATTATTTTACACTGAAAAGCTACCAATAACATTTACAAGTACATATTTGCAAACGTTACAAAACCAAAACAGAACTTGGATATTTGACGTGCAGCTTGCCTGCAATTAGTCTCTTTTAATGAAGGAACTGTTGTGTATGGGTGTTGCATATGGGAATCTTAGCAAGAAATCAGTATCTGGCTACTTTTAAGTCAATTTTTTCTGAAAAAATTCATTCTATTAAAAAAAAAAAAAGTTGGGGATAAGAATAAAGTAAATAGTGGGTGTAAAAGCGTTACATACAGCGCTTAAATTCCAGAAAGGTTGCCTGGGCATTTTAGTATTTTAATTTCATACATGTGTGGTTTTACCCCAAGTTTTACATTCTTTGCTGACATTTTTCGGAGGATATCCATGAAAAGTCAGAAGAGGTAAAAATTCTAATGTGGCCTACAGCATAAAAAATATTTCTCCCCAATGATTAGACTTTCTCTTAAATACATTTATATTTAATTGTCACTATGAAACATATAGGTTATCAGAGTTCTTGTAAATAATCCAAACTTTATTTGGATATTGCTAAACATTGAAACTAGAAGCCGAAAACATCTGTTAGAGGAGAATCATTTGTGATATTAATGGAGGGTTTATCTAAAACTAATATGGGTGAAATTTATTAAACTCAGAAAGACTGCTTTGAGTCTTTCCAAGTTTACATGGAGAAACCTCACATTGTTCTCAGGAGATTTCTTTTGAGATTTCGATTTTTCAAAAATTTTCATGGAAAGGTAGCATGCTACTAATGTAAAGTATGGCTACCTTTTTATCAAAAAATTTTGAAAAATTGAGATAGAAAAACTCGATCTTGAGAAGTCTTGTGAGAACAATGAGAGATTTCTCCCGGTAAACTCAGAAAGACCCAGAGCAGCCTTTCTGAGTTTAATAAATTTCACCTACTTGGTGTTGGTTTAGATCATTTTCTTTTAAGGACCTTAGACTCAAGAAGTGAGATGGATTTTGGCCGATATGATGGCCAATTGTAAAGAAGTTTTAATAAGCTTTATGGTTTTGACATATAAATTAAGTATACTTCTCTAACAGACAATTCCATTCCTTACAAAATATGTATTAGAGACACACTACAGCAAGGTAACCAGTTTTTCTAATGCATACTATTGTAGTGCAAAAAAAATAAACACCTTTGTAAAAATAAATTTACCTAGATCTGACCCATATTCCAAAATTCCTGATGTAAAATATATTTAAAGAAAGGAATTCATCCATTTTTATTTTGTGTTTAAGCAGTGTGCAGCATATGGTAATTAACCCATATAGCTATGATAATTTTCTGAAACACATATTTTAGGGGTTATTGGCTAAAGTCCGAATTGTTGTGTAAAGGAGTGAATTTGCCAGCTAAAGACGGTTGCAGTAGACTGCTACTGTTGCATTCGCGGCTTTATAATTAGAATATTGTCGCAGTCACAACTTTACTGTGGAAATATTGTTGCAGTTGCAACTTTAAAATTGCCATGGTCGCGAATCTACAATGGGAAATTTGTCGCAGATTTGCTATGGGAATCCACTGTCTGACAATTTCACAGTCGAAATCTCACTTTAGTCAATAACCCCCGAATGTTGATTCAAATTATCCACATTCCATAAAATATAGGGAAAAACGATAAAATACAGACAATCCCATAAACCTCTCTCAATTAGGAACTTACCATGTAGATCAGAATAAGATGAGGTTTTACTGGGCGCCACAGGTCATCACTAGGAAGATTTCCCTCGTACTGATTCCCTTTTCCATATGTCTTGAACATTTTGACCAGGTCAGTCAATGAAGCTTCAACAATAATTCTTAGAAGATTGGACATTAAAGTAGCTAAACTGCGAAATAAATGATCCATCCTCCTCTTTCGTATGTCCTAGAAAGTTAAAAAAAACATTTTCTATACACATCATTGTTGCATAGAGAATTATCAATAGACAATCTAATTTATGCTTCTATTAAATAAAGAAGCAAAATAAAGAGAGTGAATAGCATACCAATTTATTTTTTTTAATGGTCATTATCTTGTGAAGGGCCTTATTGAACCTGTACAAACTGTCGTTCAAATGTGCTTCAAAGATTATCAATAAATATGCAAAGACATCTGAACAGTACATTTGTGGAGTATTAAGTGCTGATGCAAATAAATCCAGGCTGATCACCATATATTATCAAATGGGCAGTGCAGTAGCTCAGTGGTTAGCACTGATGAGTTCTGGGTTCAATTCCACCCTAGACTTTATCTGCATGGAGTTTGTATTGTCTCCCCGCACCTGCGTGGGTTTCCTCCCACAATCCAAATACATACATCTGTGTCTGTCTATGTGTGTGACTGAATAGGGAAACTAGATTGTAAGCTCCACGGGACAGAAACTGAAGTGAATGACGAATCTCTGTAAAGCGCTGCATAATATAGTAGCACTATATAGAAAAAGTGAATAAATACAAAATGGAAATCCCCATTCTATTGTGGAACAAGTTTAAACATATCGGGGGGGAAACCGTGTCCCTTCATCAGTATATTGGTACACCTGAGCAGCCTAGATTTATTTGCATTGCACGAGTTGTTTTGGATCTGCTGGAGATCTTCCCGGCAAGCTCCTGGATAAAAGCAAAGATGAATGTGACACGACTGTGTAACTGTTTCAGTAATAAGTGCTGAGCCATTGCGTTCCATGAACATTGATGGGGCTTCTAGAAACAGAAAAGGTTTGAGCAATGACTGTGCTGTCTGATGAGGTAATTTGGCTCTCTTTCTGTTCAGTAGTGCTGACCTGGAAACCTACTTACTATTTTAATGCACAAACTGTTCTTTTATTGGGCGCTGAGCTAATAACTGTGGTGAGTAGAAAAACATTCTTGGGGCTGTCCACCCAAAATTGAAACATAATATGAAGAAAACCAACATTCTATTGCAGAAACATTTGATTTTTTTCTGATATTGACTACAAAAGAACTTTGGTTAATTTATTAGCGGAAACAATATAGGCAAACTGTCGTTAACATTTTAACCAAGTTATGTACTTGTATAGTGGCTGCCAGTATTTAAATATCAAATACATTAATAACTGTTGTGCAATAAACAAGTTGCAGATGGACACGGATTATGGGTGATTCCTCTCTAGGTTTTAAAGAGAATCAAACTCTGTGGACAGGCTTTTGCAGTAAAGTGTGTTACGGTTTGTATATCTATCTATGAATAAATATAAAAAGAAAGACTACTTATTTCAATTCATTGTTTGTAATATCAACTGTTGAATTCTCAAACAGCAGATTCCCATAGCAAATCCGCGACTGCGACGATTCTCCCATTGTGAAGTTGCAACTGCTACAATTTTAAAGTTGTATTATTCCCACAGTAAAGTTGCGACTGCAAAAATGTTCTCATTATAAAGACACAACTTCCACAGTAGCAGTCTATTGCAACTGTCTTTAGCTGGCGAATTCAAACCTTTATGCAACAATTCAGACTTTAGGGAATAACCCCCTTAGTGAAGGTAAAACTGTGCATTTATACAGTTTATTTTAACATCAGCGTTACAAATATTTTTAGCACAAAGTAATGGAGTGACATTAAAAATGTGCAAATCCAATAGCTCCAAGCCAAATGCTATATGTTTTGCTTTTTCAATACGTATAGCACACATAACACTGTCAAGTATAGGAGATTTTACTTTTTGTATAGACTTTCTCTCCTCCGTGAGCTCTGATTATTTTCTGGACACAGCTGGAACAATTCTGGTTCAAAATTACTGTATTCATAGTCATCAGAAGAGAATATTTCAGTACTTTCTGAGTGAAATATTGCATTAATAAATTACCCTGTCCTCAGACTAATTTACTTTTATTTTATTAACATAATAAGGGAGATTTTCAAAAAATACTCTTGTCCATTAAGTTTAATCCTTTTGCTCCTAAATGATCCAATGTAAGGCAAGAACAGAAACACAGACGTATGCCCAGTATGCCCTGGGGTAAAGCCCTCGCCACCCCCCCCCCCCCCCCCCCCCCATCGTCTGTCTCAACACTCCAAAAAGCACATTGTTTCAACTAGCTTTGTATTGTCATTCTTTTCCTACAAAGGCATTCAATCTTTCTTGAAGCCATCTACTCTGTCTATAAATATAACATTTTGTTGCAATGCATTCCATAACTATATTGCTCTGTATGTGAAAGTTCCATGCTCTTCCCGTGTGTACTATGTATTATATATGTTTTATTTAGTCTACATGTAGAAAATGTTGAAGTGGATTCTTATGAATCTTCAGTTGTTTGATTATAGTTTTGTGAAAAAGTTTTCCAAATGTGCTTATGTAAGTTTTTCTCTTGCAGAGTCAAAAAATGATTACGATCAGTATGAGTCACTGACTAGAATGCAGTGAAACTGATCATTTCTTTCTTATGAGGTTATGTAACTTCCAGAAACAGTGGAAGAAAGATTTATTCATGACAAAAACTTTATTGAAAATAAGGCCAGTATAGTATTTTATTGGTCATCGTATGCTAAACATCATAATTTAGCCTCTTATAAACAGGCTTGTCATTCAACTTTGGTGCTTTTAGACAGAATCAGAAGTTAATCATCCCATCTGTACAGTCAGTGATGATGAACTCATCCCTTTGACTGTGAATTAGATGAGAAAGTTGAAGAAAAAAAATTGCAATTACTGTATTTTTGTTCATTTGGGATTGCTAAATACTGTTTTGCATATGAAGAGAATAAATAACTAACTAGTTTAAGATTCAAAGATGAATAAAATGAATGTCTTGAGTATGTTTTCACAGAACAAATAAAATGACAGTGTTTTACAAAATAAAAGGAACTGTGATTCATTCTTTTCTTTATACATAAAATATTCCATTGATATGGATTTTCCAAAGAAATAAACAGATTAAAAAGTTTTTATCAAATTTCTGATATTGAATTCTCAATATTTCGACATCAGGAAACATCTGATTTCAGTAAACATCGTTCGATATTGTGATATCGGTAAATTCCATATCACGACATTGGTAAAATTGATTCAATATCACAATAACGATCTTTTTAATTTTATTAAATTTCGCCCGGGTAGCATTATTAATGCTAATTATATACACACTCTTTAATTATTCCTTATGCCATAACCCCATATCATACAGCTTAGCTGCATTTTGCCATATTTAATATGTTAATTTATTAAAAATAATCATTGATTTAATTATTAAATTTCACCCAAACATTTGTCTTATTTAGCGAAAACTATTACTGCGCGGACAGTATCCAAAAGGTACAGAGAACTTTTCTGGTTTTTTAGGGTAAAATCATTTTCTCATCACCAGGTGGGAATCAGTAATACTCAAAGCAGGTAGCTTAAGTCACAAGGGGGAGGTATTCTTTTGGGTAGTATCACTAGAGAGTCTAATAAATGATATTTTCTTTCTGTTTCTCT
The DNA here is from genome assembly GCA_019650415.1 of Pipa parva. Taxonomy (NCBI): domain Eukaryota; kingdom Metazoa; phylum Chordata; class Amphibia; order Anura; family Pipidae; genus Pipa; species Pipa parva. The sequence continues at coordinate 5,211 of WMED01018469.1, read as the reverse complement.
TCAACAAAAGATGGATTTTATCCATGAAACAAAACCAATATAAATGGCAGTCTGATAATATCAATCACTGGAATGCAGCTGGACTTTTCAGCCAATGATATTCTTTGTCAAATTGACAGCTAGTTTTGTTTTGTACCATAAAGGTATTATTATCATATTAAAGACTTATTATTACATTCTGCTATGATATACCGCCTTTTCATTTATAGGGGCAACAGCTTTGGAAATTATGATTTATAAAACCATGTTAAGAGTTTTACATGTGTTTGGCAAAGAAAACAACGATGCATTTTCCTCCTACAGTATAATGTAAACCCAAATGTTAACTATGGCCCTAAACTAAGACATAATAAATCTAATAAAATTGAAAATCCCAAGATTGTGATATCTATAATGCAATTATCACGAAATCAAATGATTTTTACTGATATCTATTTTACCAATATCGATATCACAATATCTAATTTCCAGTGATATTAGTGATTTTTTTCTACTGAAATAAACAGATTAAACATTTCATTCGAATTTCGATATCACGATTTTCAATTTTATCAAATTTCGCCCATTATAGTGTGCACAATGCAAAACCTATGATTCAATAACTTCAAAGTCTCGCATTAATAAGTATTTTAAAAGTGATTCAAAAAAACATAGGTATAAAATCACTTTCAAAAAATCCAAAGGTATCTTCGCCACATAAAATCCTTTTACGTGTTATCAAGTCTGGGATATTTTAAAATCATTTTTACTTTTTTATGTTGATAAGATCTAATTTATCCACTGTATTCCTGACCCTTAAACAGTTTTCAGGTTACTTGTTTGTTTGTACTAGTGCTGAAATGAGTTGGTCTTTCCAATTAACCCTGGTACAAGCTGAGCCTAAAAGATATTTTCTTGACTTGTGCACTATGAGAACTTAATAGGATACTGTAAATTCATATTCATGTCCAGGGTACCATTGTTCAATGACTACCAACAGATTAAATACAATTCTCAACAGCCACCATAAAAGTATTGAGCTGTTATTCTATAAACAATCCTTAAATGTACAGTGAATACATTTGAAATGCAAATAAATTAATTAATAAAATCCACCTTATCATCCTGTGGCATCTCTGCTTCTATGATGTCTCTGTTTTTAATGACAATATCACAGCAATCTTGTATCCATAATTCATTCAACAATGTTACTTTTTGTTTGGCAACAATACTTATATGGCTTACAAGCTGGTCTAGACTTATTGGCACAATATCAAGAAGATTATCAACATCGACCAGTCTAAAACTCTCATACCTAAAAGACAATAATGTCAGACAGCATAGAATCATTTCTCATACACTTTAATGTAATTGTATTTTAGCAGAAAAAAATTGAAAGTAAAATTTGTATGTACAGATGATCAAAACATTTAGAAAGATTCTGAATTTTGGATTTCTACTATCTTCTTCATACTAAGTAATTTAGTCGTGGGTTGACCATATATTGTGGCAAGCAGTGATTTTAGGTTTAAAATGAGATGGCATAAAAAAGAGCAGAGGAAACTATCATTTTAAAAAGAATATGTCATGACAGGAAATTTTGCATGGAACAAACGAGACTAGCAGGAAGTCTGAAATATGACTCACTTCCTGGAATTTAGCTAAAGTTCCCAGTAACTGCTGTACATTGCCAGATTAACAACCACATTGATTTGGTTCCATTAAAGAAAAACTTGTTACGATAAATGTTGATACCAGTAATATATTAAGCTTTGAAACAGCCATTTCATTTGGATACATGGTGCTGTAGAATATATGGTTCTAGATATTAGATTGCATCTTTGCTTTTAAATCATTGTTCCTGGATAAGTGGTTGGCCACTGGTTTATAACACAGTGTTGGTTCAGGTCCCTTTCCACCTTTGTACAAGTGAGACATTCCTTTTTATCTTCATATTTTATATATATTAAAGGTATATGCCTATAGCAAGTGTTTCATCACCAAACATAAAAGTAAAATATATATAATCATTTTAAAATGTACATCTGATATTTTGTGAGATGACTACAGTTAGGTAGGTTGAGATATTCTTCTATAAATAAGCATTATTGACAAATCCCACAGCTTATTTTACAGTTATCCAGTCAGTTTTCATAGTTACCCTAAATTTGTCAAGGAAAAAATCCCACATCATCTTACTGAGACAGTATAATAATATTATTTAAATTAAATAACTTTTAACTTTTTTCAGATTCTTCAACCGATTAAAATTGTTGCATCAACAACTTTTTTTTTTGCAACTGACTCAGGCATGTGTATCTTGCGGCTCTTTGTAACCTTTTAGTTGTACAACAAATGGCGCCACGTACATTATTAAAGCATAAACCACATCATATAACAAAGCAATGCATGATGAAATGTGTATAAGAAAGGCCCCACCCAAAATGAATTATCTGTACTTGAAATAAAATGAGGAAATGAGGTTGCTTTAAAAACATAAGTTTTGAAGTGCAGTATCATGTTTTGTTGATTGATGTATCAAAATTATGAACGTCATGATTCTGCATCAACCATAATACAGTATATCTTAGTTTGTATTCAATTTAATACCTTTAATTCATTATTTTTTTTCTATTTGTGCTTCCTAAACACCTTAATTAATTACTGTTGGCTTGAGTAGATTAAATTGTGCCTGAAAAATCTGGGCAATAGTGATTATGTAGAGCCTTACTATATGCAAGATACTAAAAATAAATACCAATGGAGAGGAAGTAGCCTAAGGCTGATTTTTATGGAATGTTTCATCAAGCAAAAATAATGGTTAAAATGGTACAATATGACCCCTTCTATGACATACTTAGTATAAAAGTTGAGCAGGATTGCAGACATGATTGGATGGGTAATGTACAATTTGCTTTTTAGCTTTTTCCGTGCATACAGCACATTCTCTCTCCAAGGAAATCCTTCCCGGCCAGCACTGTTAGAAATCTAGACAGAACAAATGTAAATGGAATATTAGTGTGTGTGTGTGTGTGTGTGTGTGTGTGTGCGTATATACAGTATATATATATATAAAATATCATACTTATTAAATCTGTTAAATAAGTATTCACTAACCAAACCTAAAAAAATAATGTAGAGGATAAAATGCTTTTAGAATTGAAAAATATTTGAAAAAGTTTAACATCTAGACTTTCAAATCCCTGCTTGCCAAAGTATTTTTAAATAAATTGCAAAGAGGCACTGTAAAATGGTCCCCGAAGGCCTGAGCTAATCCGCTTGAACACTAATTAAACTTAAATTCCATCTTGGTAGATGGAAGAGGTGATACAGAACATTGAATAACTTGTTATCCAAAGGACTAGGCTTTCATTTAAATAATAAAGTGTGCAATGTACCAGAAATGGTACTTTTTCGGTCACTGAGTGTCTCTGTGACCAATACTCTTCTGCCTTTAAAATGTAATCACTCAGACCTCCTATCTATTTCTAGCCTTTGTGTCATTTCATCATCATGACTAGATAGTGTAGCAGAGGCGCATACTGCAGCCATCAACTGCCAGTCCACATCTCACAATTTTATCTTTTGTGTGTGTGTAAAGGGATCCCATTAACAAGGTTGTCTGGTGTGAGAAATCTCATCTTGTAAAGAAAGGTGAGCTGGTGAGCTCTGCGATTATCTAACAACAGAAATGTGTTCCTCTATGACTAGACCCTACATAAAGAAATAAAGTTTTAAAAAGCCACACGTTTGAAGATTTTTCAAAAATATGTCACAGTGCACTCTTTATATCGTTCCTGGACAAATAAGAGCGGATTTAAAATGCATCACCATCAGAAATAGAATGTAAGGAGGCAGAGATCAAAGCAAAGACATAAATCCGGTGGCACATTGTCTATACAAATAAATTCTGCACGTTTTCTAACACAAAATTGTAACCAGAATATTAATGTCCCTGCATTAAGCACACTTCATTCATCATTCCATATTATTGTAGGATGCTTCAAAGCTATGCAAATAATAAATTGATAGAAATCTTATATATTTTGTTGTTCTGTTGTTACTTGACATGGGGTTATTCATTAAGTCTGAATTGTTGCGTATAGGTGTGAATTCGCCAGATAAAGACAGTTGCAATAGACTGCTACTGTCACGGTTGCGTCTTTATAATGAGAATATTGTCGCAGTTGCAACTTTACTATGGAAAATTGTTGCAGTTGCAACTTTAATAATTGCCATTACTTTACAGTGGGGAAATTGTCACGGATTTGCTATGGGAATTTGCTGTTTGAGAATTTGACAGTTCACCATAGTGAATAATCCCCATAATTCTAGTGAGAGCAATTTATCTGCCATTTTAGGTTTGCTAAAAGGTTTAATTATTTTTTGACATATCTGCTCGTTTGCTCACTATTTCTATTTAGCACAAATAGTGTTTTACAGCTGGGCAAAACTATTTGTAGAGTTGAATTTTTGGAAGTTATACGTGAATATACATTAGTTTTTATAAACTTAGAGTTTTTTGTGTTGCAACTGGTCTACTAAGGAGCAATGAAATAAACTAAATGCAGGATTGTAGTTAACACTGTGGAAATGTTAACACTGATACTTGATGGATACAGAAATACCTTGATGCATTCATGTCCTTCTAGCGCTAGGGTTATATCTGCAGCTAAGCTTCATTTTTATATAGGATGCAAAAACACATGCATCACAAATCACTGATTGGATCACACCCCATACTACTTCTCCTGAGAGTAATAAAATACTCCTACAACCATTCATCTTTACTACTAAACTCTACTTAACATCTTGATATTTTAAGATTTTTTTCAATTTCTAAGTCCGTAGAAGTTCTGCGATTATCATCATGACTGTTTTTTGTTTTTTTTAAATATTATTTTCTTGGTTTAAAACACATAATAACATTTTAATTAAAATTTAGAAGAAAAAAAACAGTGTTGAATTTGGAACCTTCCGAACACTGTTGCTCCAAGCCTCATATGCCTACTGTCCTTAGTGTTAATTCTGTATATGGTTCAATAGTTCAAGTCTTAAAAATTGCTCACCTTTGGAGAAATCTCAATGCCGAGCCTCACTTGTTCTTCTGGATCCATTAAAATATAATCTAATATGGATTTCTTAATAGCATTGATATAATATTCTTCTGCTTCCTTTAATTAAAAATGAGAAGGTTCAGGGAGAAAAAAATAGCAAATCATATTTCCAATG
>WMED01018468.1:0-12698 GCA_019650415.1 Pipa parva | reverse complement strand
TCATGATTGCACTATTTCAAATTATTCTAATTCGTTGACCAGCACTTGTATATAACAGTACTAGAAAATCAAATTTAGTAAACCATACCCTATTTAGGATCTGTTTTATCCTGCAACTATTATTTATCAGATTTTTTTTCATAAAATCATTTATGAGTTTGCACAGATCAATTATTGGGCATTTTTTTAAACTATGGCAATGGTAACCTTCTGGTTTTTCTGATGTAAATTACCATTATCTTCTCAAGAAGCCCAAAAAAGGGTAAAAAAAAGCCCAATGCCAAATACACAGGGAAAAAACATATATATACACAAATGAATGTGACTGTAAAAAGAACCTGTAATCTTTTATGTTAGGATAGTAGGCAGCCCAAACATAAAAAAATAACCAGTGCTGCTCCCATGTTGAATCATAGGCTGCCGAAGTGCCCACTCTAAAGAATAGAAAGTAAGTCTCTGTAGAGACAATACTGCAGAAGTGCAAATGCAAATGGAAAAGAGAGGAGATTCCTCTAAGTGTATCAAATTGGCAGCTTGTTGAACTGTACCACACAAGTGTGACAAGCAAAAGTACTTGGGATAAGCTTGAAAAAGGTTTATTATTCTCTTCACACCCCCTCAAGTGTAGAAATGATTACCAGATATATCTAGTTATAAATGACATAGTGGTGAAGTACAGTAATGCTGTCTGTCTTTTCCAGAGATCCAGCTGTGCATGGTACATTTTGAGAGATGGCATTTAATCAACATTGTCAGTATCTACAGGACAAATACTTTGTTGAAACATCCTTGGAATGTTTCTTTCCTGTAATCCAGACACCTGTTTGACAGCCCATCCTAAGACTGTGCAATTTTTTCTTTTTTTTTCTTCCAAACTTATTGAAATAGTATTGATACTTATAGAATTACATTATTTGAGGCAATGCAGCATACTCATACATGGGTGACATTTTAAATAGTATTTCATTAGTTTGTAGCATGTCTCTTGTTGAAACGTTTCCTTCCTTTTCAAATTTTCAGCTTGCTGAAATAAATAAAAGAATTCAAACCTTTGAAGTTGATCTGAAGAAGGGTAAATCACAAAAAGATGAGGTAATTATAATTTGATTCGCATCACTCACTCAATACACAGGCACACACATAATATATATCATTGGGTTAAAAATATTCTTTATCCAGTAATTTGTAACAATTTAGGAATTCCTGGGTAAAGTTTTTATTATGATGGAAGAGTAATAAGGAAATTTATATCCACTGGACACTTTGCTGTCATCCTTTATTTAAAGCACCAACATATTACACAACATTTTCAGATAATTTTTAAATCACATCATTCTTCCCCAGTGGAAGTTACAGTTTGACTCCCTACCACAGACGCACATACTATGTACAATTTATGTTAAAACTAATAGACGTAGCTTTATGGGTTATTTTTTTTATTTTTGCGTTAATGTTGGATGAATGTCTGTGCATAGAGATAATATACAAAATAAATGCAGATAGTACTCTTGGTACAGTTGCCCAAGCCAATAATACTAACCACAAAGCCAAAGGTGTACAGTAATTATAGAAATTACCTTAAAATGGATGTCAACTGGAATTTTTGATCAGTGGTGGCAAACCTTTTTTGACACACTCATCAGTGCCTTTCTCCACAGTGCAGGCGCTGATGAGTGACATCATGATGCCTGCATCGGGGAAGATGTCTAGCTGCGGCTCCAACAGCAGATCCTCCTTGTGAGCGAGCGCCCCTTCAGTGTAGGCTACAGATCCAATCTGAAAACTGTCACATCGGGTCCATGGCCTATGTTAAAGGAGCGCTCGCTCATTGGGATAGCTGTTAGAGCAGCGGAGGTGATGGCACACATACCATAGGTTCGTAACTGCTGCTATAAACATTATTTCTATAAGATAACTGCCTTCAGCACTGATCCCAGAAGTTCATTTATTTTGAGGCTTTTTGTTTTTTTCCCTTTCCTTTCATTTATTCATAAACCATAATAAAAGGACAAATATAAATTTTATTGAAACTATTTTCAATACATTAAAATTATGTTTAATTTAAAAATTGTGTCCCTTTTAAGATTTAATTTCATTCTTTTTTTTTTTTTTTTCCCCCACATGAAGACATGCACAACAATGAAAGTCTATGAAATCAATCAAGGTAGACTAGAGACATCCTTTCAAGACAATTTAGAAGAACAGTCTCGCCTCCAGGAAAGTATTAAGCAGGTATGTTTCAAGGGGAAAATTTATAAAGGTCATTACAAACTATTTGCTGCAATTCAATCCGTTTTGCCCCTTTTTATTGCATTTATTGCTGTGTTTTGTTTGTTTTTTTTGTTTTTTTTTCCTTTGGCTGCATTTTCAATTCCTCTCAATTTGTGTAGTGCTGAATAAAATTTATCAAGATCAAAAAAGATTGATATTGATGTGTTAATGCTGCTACACTTTACATTACTTTTAATGGAGCTCCTTTTCTATCGATATAGTTGATCTTTTTGATGGGGCTTAGAAAAAATGTTTGAAACCATCTCCATAGGGAATAATGGATTTACGCCACTCTCAACCAGGCAAACACTTTTCAGTGAATAAAAAAAGGTCTTTAGGAGCTTAATAAATATCGATACCCACATTATACTGTATATATTGATATACCAAAAGAAATCTTTTATTTTAATAAATATCCACCTTAGCATCTTTAGCACAGTTAGCCAGATTTTTTTCTTCTAGATTTCAGCTGCATTACTTTTTGTTTTAATTGGCTGCTTAATTCATTAATATAATAAATGTATCGTCTGTGTTTTTTTTTTTTGTTTGTTTTGTTTTTTGTTTTTTTTTAGCTCAAAGCTACATATTTGCATTCATTAAAGAGTTTGTAAACCCTGTCTATAAAAACTCCATTTACCTATTGTCAGGCAAAATAACGATTAAGAAACTCCTGACTTGCCTCTGAATTCAGCAGAGCTCTATATCCCTCATGTATCTGCTTTGTCCCTGTGAACGAGTTCCTTCCTGTGTGTAACCATGCCCCTTTCCACAGCCAACCCCAGCTGAACAGCTTTGATCTGCACATGCTCAGGGATAGGAACAGGCTTTTACATAAGGAGAAGGAAAAGGGATTCTACATAAGATCTTGCTCTTTGGGTAGTGAATGATGTCACTTGGGGGAGGGCGGGGATTATCTGCACTATACAGGAAGAGTCTGTACACAGAATGGCAGTGGGAGCAGGGCTATTTAAACAAGAGACAAGCAATACTGATCTCAAAATCATTTTTAGATTTTAATGTTTATGTTGGCTTTCTATATGTCAAATATAAAGTTTTATTCAACCTTTTTATACCCTTTAACTAAATTTATGAGCTGCTAAATGCTTTCTGTGGAATTTCAGAATGTTTTTACAATTTAGTTTTGTTTTTTTTGGTAATGTATGCAATTGTGTGTATAACTGTACATTTTGAATATCTGTACAACACTGAACAAACAATATTGGTATTTTCCTTTTCTATACAGCTCTCAAAAGAAGCAGAGGGATGGGAAGAAAGATTCAGTGAGCTTGCTGAGAATTCCAAAATGCTGAGTACATCAGTGGACATTATGCAGGGAGATATGACTAATAAACAGAACCAGATAAAAGTAGGTTTTCTAATAAGTGAGAGTTTTTGTAGCTTCTTTGTGGTTTTGCATTTTTTTTTCCCCCAGTTTTGCTTCCAATATTCAGCTAATTTAAATGTTACTACAGACTGAGGGGGTTATTCACAAAGGTGCGAATTCGACTGTCGAATTCTCAAACAGTGGATTCTAATGGGAAATCTGCGACAATTTCCCCATTGTAAAATCGCGAAAATTTTTGAAAGTTAAGACTGTGACAATATTCTCATTATAAAGATGCGACTGCGAGAGTAGCAGCCTATTGCAACTGTCTTTATCTGGCGAATTCACACCTATAACGCAACAATTTCGACTTTAGTGAATAACCCCCTTGAATGTCTGTCTATTCTATTAGTTTTTTGTTCATAATTAATGCATGACAAATGCATTATTGAAAGAAGGCTTAAATATGCCAAACGTTTTCATTTTTGGGGGTTATTTTTCTTGTAATTAAATGAAATATATTTTTGTCTACTTATCTAAATATATTTGAATATTAATGTAATATAGTTGGAATAATTCCATGCTGCTTCATGTTCTTGTAGATAATTATTCGCCATCCATTCAGTAGAGCATTCTTTACTAATTCTGCATTTTTTATTTTTTTTTTGTTTGGTTTGAGATTTCCCATTAGTGAAGGCTCACCTAAGAAATGTTTTCAGGATTTGACAAAACTTATTTTATTTTCCTATAGTTACTAACTGATAATTTACTGAAGATGAAAGACTGGTGTTCGGAGCTAGATGAAGTTGAAGAAACAGATGATAATCTTTTGCCCAATCTAAAATGGGACTTTGAAAATGGGGAACCTTTAGGTAAGGGCATATTGTGGTGCACTTATTTTACATTACAGATTTACCCTAAAATTGTGTCTAGATACTATCTATTTGAAAATGTTATTTCCTCTGCATGTATGTATCTTATGCATGTTTAATTTATAAAACGGCACTAGGTTAAGCAGCACTGTACAGTTGAACACTATAGGAGTGCTTCTGCTAAGGTGTGTGTGTGTGTGTGTGTGTGAGGGCATTTTTTTTATATAACTTCCCTACAGATTCAAAATTTCAAGTCTAAAAATATTATTCTGTAAAGTTTACAAATTAGTGAATTATTCACATAAACAATGAAATATCAGTAATGTGGTCTTGATAGTTTTGCCCTCTTAGGACTGGGTCTCACAAACATGTCCAAAGATGGTTGCTTTTGTGTGGTGTAGAAAAAGACCATTGTAACTGATAAAGATTTGTTACTGTTGGGCAACTCCCTATCCATAAGGATGGTAAATTGGGTATTACTGTTGACCCACATTGGTGTGTGCATCTCATAAACTCAGACCACAGTTTCATCCATAGATAAACAGTTTAAAGATGGCACTGTAAATTAGTACATTGATTTGTGCACCCCCTCTATTTCTACTTGTCTTTTTAATCATCACACCACATACCACTGCCCAAATGAATGATACGATCTTTCAGACTCCTGTTTGAATGATGAGATCAACAAATATTGCACAAATCTGGCCAAAATGTGTGTGGCCAAAGTTGCATCTAGTTGTTTAGCTTTTGGCTTGATTGACCAGATCTAAGCATCAATACCAATATTTGGGTTGTGTCTAATAGGTTTGTTTTCAAAAGTGAACTTGGCAATATTTTATAATTAATGTTTACTCAGATATAATTAAAAAATATATATATATATATATATATATATATATATATATATATATATATATGCTATGTAAATCATTGTAGGTTATGCATTCATTAATATTAAATACAAAAAACGCATACACAAGCTGTTAGGCAGATTTAAGTCTGTGAATCTTTAGAATATTTTTTGAAGTTTTTGTCCTTTTTATTAAGGTGACCCTCAGAAAAGGACTATAAAGAAATTAATTTATGCAGCCATGGTATGTATTGAATGCATTTTCTATTATATGCCTTCATTGTCATCTAAATGTGTTTTCTGACCTGTTTATGTTGGTAAATAGTTTTGGAATTTATAGTTCAACCACCATTCAGGATTCTCAAAGCTATGTTGGAAGGATAGACCCTTTTAGGCAAATAATCATGCAATGCTTTATTCAGAGCCATTGTTCAGTCAATAGTCTACAAGAATATTAAAATTATGTGCATTTTGTGTAATTAAAAAATCAAATCACTCTTATATGGTTAACTATAAATTAAAATATTTGTGAAGTTACATTACCAGTCACAATAAAACACAAGACAAAATAATTACTGATCTGCATGCCATAAAGATGAAGCCAAATCTATTTTTTTTTCTGCAGCCTTTGAGAAAACATGGCTAAAGGTAGCAGAGTGTCTTAGCAGATGAATACTTGCAGTTTTATTTTATAACCTCACTAGGTGTCTTGAAGTCCTGTTTTTGGTCTTGCTGAAAGGACCAAGCTAATGGAAAAAAATTCCAAATTAATTTTTTTTTGCATTATACAGAGATTAATTTAGTGTTACTTAGCTTTACTATCTTATTTCTAGGTTGAACGTTTTGTGATTTTGAGAGGGGGTGTGGTTTACTAATATCTGCATGTCGTTACCCTGATACTTGTGGAATATGAATTCATATAGGTTGCTGAGATTTAAACTGATGATATTGAGATTATAATGAGAGCTGTATGATTGTCAATGATGCTTAAAATATTTTAGCAATTTATATAAGCAAGCAATAATTCCATAGACTTGTATGTGGGTATGATGGATTATTTCTCTTATAATAAATAGTATCATTTGAGGCTTAGAGGCAGAAAGGTAGATATCACCCTTTCAAACTATTGTAATCCCCAAGGTGCCCTGTACATATTCATTGTCAGAACTGGATCATTATGTTAATACCCCAGATGAATATAACAAAATATACATATAATATAAATGCTGGTGAACAAGGTTGTGTGCTAATGCTGATTACATATATTTTTTTTTTTTATTTAATAGGTAAATGCTTCTTTACGAAGTACTGAAACAGAAAAGAAACAGTTGTATGAAAACCTCTCTGATGAAATGAAAATGAAAGAACAGCTTTTAGGTAAAGTTCCCAGCTATTTTTATTATTGTTTTGTAGCTGTAGAGATGGTAAATGTCAGTAAGTGACTTTACTCTGCGTTAAACTTAGAAATTATTTTTTTTATTTTGCTAGAGTGCATTAACAATCTTCAAAATACAAAGCAGTCACTGATCTCTGAAAAGATACAGATTGAAGGTGATGTAGAGAATCTGAAGCAAAAAATGAATGTGATGTCAGAAATGTATCAAGAGAATGAACAAAAACTTCACAGGTAGGTTTTAATCATGCAGAGACCTATGGAATTGTAACCACAATAGCAGTGATATAATCCAATGTATATTTATTTTAGTTGTACCTATTAAGAAGGATAGCAGTTTTACATGAATTTCTAGTCAAATTATTTGGGTAGAATGCAGCATTGCTTCTAGTTACTAGTCTTCATTGACAAGGTTTAGTAGATATTTTATTTATTATATACAGATATTACCTCACTTTGCACATATCCACAGCAGCAGTCATATTGTTTTTCCTGGTAAGAGTATTGCTCTGTCTACTGTATTAATAGATCACTCATCTAAAATAGAAGACAAAAGATTTGTTTACTATATGTGCAAAATATTCTGATTTACCTGAGTCAAGGCAAACACTTGAATAGATACAAATTAACAAATATGGATCCTGTAGTAAACAATATAACTGTCTTTTATGTAACTAACAGATAATATGGACATTTTTGAGATAAGAAGCAGGACAGAGACTTTAATGTGCATTTTGAATGGTAAAAGTTTGGTAAAATCGTTTACACATCTGATATACCCCTGTTCAGTTTTTCAAACTGCCCTCTGTCATTTCCAGTTGTGTCTGACTTTTCTTCTATCCTTTAGTCTTGCCTCTACTTCAGCTGTCTTTATGGAATAACATAGCTTTATTTACACAACTGGGTTTTTAGTAACAACAAAAATATATAATTCTTATTTTACAAACTTTATGTAAAATTGCAAAACATATTTTAGTGCATAACCTTGCTTTTCCAGGCCCTTGCAATTGTTTCCCTTACGACTTTGTCTCTTTGCTTTGGAATTAAATAGACTGCAAGACATTAATTTCTGTCTCTGTAAAAAATCTATTTTAGAAAGCTTACAGTACAGGAAAAGGAACGTATTCAAAAGGAGGAAAAACTTTCTAAAGTAGATGAAAAAATAAGTCTGGCAACTGGGGAGCTCCTCACTGTCAAGTAAGGAAACCTTTTTTTTCCAGAATTAGCACATTTCTGTGTTGCTACAAGATCAGAGTGCTCATTGATCTTCTCTATGGTAGGACCCGGGTAAAGGAACTGGAAGAAGAAATTGAAAAGACTGTCTCTTCCTACCAAAGTCAGGTTTGTTGCTGCCATTCCTGGGACGTTGGTAGTTAAAAGGACAGTAACACCAAAAATGTAATAGATTATATATACTCAACCTGAGCTTCACAAAATTCTAAATTACATCCATGATATTAAGCTATTTAGCTTTAAAAATTGGGCTTTTGGGGATACTTTCTGAATATATGCTATCTAAATTACCATAAAAAACCAATGGTAGGTTTATTTAACAACATGGCTGCTATCAGTAACATTTTAACAGAGGCTATAATTAAATAACTGCCATGCAAATCTAAATGGTTATTATTATTATTATTATTATTAATAATTTTATTTTTTTTTGGTGGTACCGGACCTTTAAGTAAGTTTAAGGACATAATTTAAATGTTTTAGACTCTTTGTGAATAGGTGGCCTAATTTTTGGCCATGGGACTACATTGTACGGCATATCTGGGGTAGTGCAGTGGTTAGCACTTCTGCCTTGCAGTTCTGGGTTCAATTCCACCCTGAACTTCATCTGCATTGGAGTTTGTTTGTTCTCCCCGTACTTTAGTGGGTTTACTCTCACACTCTAAAAACATACATCTGTGTGTTACCGAATTGGGAAACTAGATTGAAAGCAGGGAATGAAGTAAATGATGAACCTCTGTAAAGCGTTGCATAATATAGTAGTGCTATATAAATGAACCAATACAATATCTGTGTTTTTTCCTGGGACTTTTGAATAAATCTGGCAAAACAGGATAAAATCACATAAGTTATCCTTCAACAAGAATTTGATAGGTTTTTTTTCTGGAGAACTGACATTTACTCAAATTCTGGATTTTCCATGTGAAACCTTGAAAACTTCTCTTGCTACTGAAGCACTGCTGAGGGGAATTAATAGAGGCTGTAAGCACTTACTTTTACAGTTAAATTACACATTAACCGTTCCTAGGCTGTTTAGGAGATTCCATTGACCAGAAATACCCCAGGCTGACTATGAAGCAGTGATCATTTTCTTTAAACATCCAAAATAATGCATTCTTATTTTTTTTCTTATTGTTAGGTTACTTCTTATGAAAAGAAATCTCATGATAATTGGGTGAGTTTTTGGCTGTTTTATCATTTGCTTGCTCTCTTTAGGAAAAAAAAATAATTGCAGAATAGTTTCATTTTGTAAAATACACACCTATTGATTAGTTGCTATTTGATATTGCTATTTACCCAGCCTACATTCACTTAAACCTTCATTCAGATCCATCAACTTTCATATCAATAAGGCAGTTTTATCGATTATAGGATGAAATGAACTTATAGCATTGTGGTTTTACTTCTAGCTTACAGCAAGGGCTGCAGAAAGATATCTCAGTGATGTCAAAAAAGAAACTGCACATCTTCGGCAAAAGTAAGTATTATTTCCAGCATTAGATAACCCTATATTCCATATTATTATTATTTTTTTTAATAAAGAGGAGCTGTACATCTGACAAATTGCCATTGTGGAAACCGTGTTGCCCTTTATTTCCTTTTGTTCAGATTAACAGAAGCAGAATATAAACTTGAACTTGTGGAAAAGGATCCATTTGCTTTGGATGTGATTCATGCAATAAGCAGAGGTATGTTGGCCATTTGTCCTGTCTGTGATGCATCAGAATGTATTAATACTTATCTCTGTCTATAGCACAAACAAGAAAAATACTGAAAGAATTTTAAGTGCTTTGTTGCCCTTTGCATTGCCTGATATTCAAGCTAATATCAATTTATATAAATAGATTCTTAAGTGCGATCCGTAGAATCTGTAGGAAGTGCAAAAACGGGAGAAAAGAACTCTACTGGTGTAATATTGTTATATTTTGCACACCACTCATGTTTGGAAGGGATATAAGGCTGTGGTAGTATAGATACACCAATAATCCACCTTATAGGAGTAATGATGTAAAAAGTGCAGAGAAAAAAAGGGGGGTCCTCCCCCTAAAGTATTGCACTTGCCAAATACATAAAATATAAAGGCTTTCAAAAATAAATGCTGCACCAATATGAAAGATGGATTGGATCAATAGGAAGTCAAATTTCTTCACCTCAAATCATGGAAAATAAGAAACGCTGATAGTGTAGCAAATCAAAGAAAAGTGAGCTTTATTAGAAGTCTATTGTGTCAAGGAATGTGGAAATCATTGGAACAGAGTATAAAAAAATTACAGTACAGGGAGAGAAAATGTCACAGATCCAGGGAACACATAAGGGGTATTAACATGGGACTGGGTTGCCACAAGAGGCACTGTACCATACCCAGAGCCCGTTACGCCTCTAAAATCACTAAGGCATAATAAAGGTAAAAAAAGGGTTGCTAGTGCAAGGTAGTACACCTTTAGAGGCACTAAAGTGTCTTGTGGCGAAGCGCAGGAAAACACACACTAACATACTGGAGGAACTAAGGCAAATGGACAGGTGTTTTGGAAACACAGAGACATAGGGGTTAAGGTGGATCCTCTGTACCATAGTGGGTGTTGGTGCTGGTTAACACTGAGGCATGGAGGTCCTGGTCTTCACCCTGAAACCCCTGCAAGGGGGTATGGTCTTTGTGTCAAATGATCTCCCTTGTCGTGGCCCTTAGATTAACCCCCTCCCCCACTGATGGCAGCTGGATTGACTCGCATGGAAACCTGGAAAAGCTAAACTGTAACATAGTGGGACCATACTTATTGCAGCATAGTTGAAGCTACACTCACAGCATCCCTGGGCACAATTGGGACCATAACACATAGCACCTACTGGAAGCAGTGCAGTCAATTGCTGTAGAACCTCTTGACTGAAGCAGAATGACACTCTTGGAGCTGTAGCAGGCTGAAACGCTTAAGTATGGAGACACTTAGCGTAAATCATTGGTTAGAAGCTTCTCAAATTGCCAGGTAAACGATCCACAGCAAAGGATTGACATTAATGACTGAGCACTGCTGGCTCTCTTGTTGCTGACATCAGCTGGGATTGGCTGAAAAAATCAAGAAAGCGCTGGGCTATATCCAGCCCCAGCCCGTGACAGAAAGAAAGTAAGGAAATAACATTTGTTAGGAGAGTGTAGTAAGTGCTGGAGTGTGAATAAATTAGAAAAGAGTTAATATACATATATATTGTTGAAAAACAAGTACAGTAGACAGAAATGTGAGTGGAACATAGTCAAAGCAGACTACAAAGACAGAAAGGCACTAGGGGATACAAACATAGAGAGGTATGAGTGAATTAATGTACCACACTGCCACCAACACTTGGCTTTGGTTGCTCTGGCCTGTCACAAAATTGCCATGTCCTCACTAATTTAACCTATAATAAATCGACATTGAGAAACTATCATGCTGTGTCTAGTCTTTTCTGTGTTCAGAATACCACACCTGCTACAAGAAATAGAATATATTTTTTTTATGTATAATTCCAGGTTTTATGAAAGATTAATAATTAGAAATGCAGTCATATTTCACCATCTTGGGGAGAGAAAATTGAATATAAAAAGTGGCTAACAAGTAGCTTATGTTGTACATAAATAACATGTTAAATGACCTAATGAAAAGACCTGTATCTGGTAACTTTTTTTCTTTTTCCCCTAATAGCTTATGCAGATGTTTTTATAAACCATCAAGGTATTCATATCACTGTTACATGTGAATTTGTTTAGAAATAGAGGAATACCATACTGATATTTGATATGTTAGTTTTTGTCTTTGTGCTTTTTTTGAATAGTCTTCATTTCTATTTTACCATGTGTACTTTGTCATGTGGTTTTCTCATTTGTTTGTAGCATTTTGTATCCTTTTGTACTTTTAATATATATGAAATGTCTTTATGTAATCTTGTGATATGCATATGTCATTGCCTGCCATCTGGGAGATGTAGTTTACTAAATAATAGATTATCTGAAGGGAGCCACACAGCAGACTTTACTAACCTTTTTCTACTCCTGTGGTATCTTGTTGCTTGGCAACTATACCACATCATGCCTGTTCTATTTTAAAATAATAATAATTTTGTCTAATTGACCTCTAGTCTGTATTTTTTCTTTTCAACTTTTTATTAATGTTTTTCCCAATATTTTCAGAGAGCTCACCATTCGGACTGTCTCCCATTAGCAGACTGTCAGATAGCAGAGCATTTCTGTCTCCCCCTACACTGATGGAAGGCCCCTTAAGGCTTTCCCCTATGCTCCCAGGAGCAGACAGAGGTATGTGTGTAATTTTTGAAACTGTTCTCCTATATCATGTTGTTTCCTCTTTAAAAAGTACTGATCTTTCTTACTCACAGCTGTTCACAGGTCATTGTTTCAATCACCTAAAGATGATTCGTTCTATCCTATGTTTGACTGCAGTACAGTTTAGTCAACCCTTAAACAGACCATATCAATTGTTTTATTGATAAAGTAATGCATGTAACCCTCTTACTTTGCGGCAGTCTGTCATAGGCAACTATAAATTTACTAATGTATCTGTTGATAAGCAATGAAAATATTCCATCTGAATTCTTGTAGGGAACACCTCCCAAATGATGAGTCAAACATTATTCTGTGCAAACTAAGGTTGTCAGAATTCTCAGGTGTGAGGTGCTTTCCCTTGTTCTCTTAAAGAATAGCTTATATGCTATAGCAGTGTTTTTCAACCTTTTCTCTTCAGGGGAACCCTTTGGTGTTGTCAGATTTCT
>WMED01018467.1:0-12699 GCA_019650415.1 Pipa parva | reverse complement strand
GTTGGTGGACCATGATAGATCTTCAGAGACATGAACACCCAAGAACTTGGTGTTAGTCACTCTTTCCATAGCAGCACCATTGATGGATAAGGGGGCATGTTGTGCACATTTTTTTCTGAAGTCTACAACAATTTCTTTGGTTTTGTCAGTATTTAACAAGAGGTTGTTGAAACTACACCAAGAGGTCAGTTGGTTCACCTCACTCCTGTAGTGAGTCTCATCATTGTTACTGATGAGTCCCACTACAGTCGTGTCATCCGCAAACTTGATGAAGAGGTTGGAGGAGTGATGTGGACAGCAGTCGTGGGTGAGCAGAGTGAACAAAAGAGGGCTCTCTCCCATGATCTCTCTTAGATCATAGGAGAGAGTTCTGTATTGACACCTGATATATTTATGGTTCTATGGTCACCCCAAGTCATCTTTTCTCTAAACCCAATAACCTCAAAGTTGATAATCTCTCTTGATATAGCATTATGCTTTAGTTTCCCACCTCTGAACTCACTTTTTCTTGTGCACTGGTTCCAACAACTGTACAAATATTCCATGAGTGGCCTGATGTCCTTTTTGATGCACCCCAATGATTCTATTTACTTTGGAAGCAGCTGCTTGATGCTGGTTGCTACAGTTAACGTTATTGTCAACTAATTTCAAGTCCTGACACATATTTCCTCTTCCCATACACTTAGCCATAAATTTATCAGTGTCATTTACCGCTTCTATGCTGAAGGCCTCCAACTATTCCAGATTTATTTATAATAAAGTACTGTCCTCTTATCTGTTAATTACTTTTACACCGTTTTTCTGCAAAAAATGAAAATTTCTTATTTTTTAACAATAACTAAATAACTCAGAGGATAGGTCCCAATACTGACCCTTGTGGTTCTACACTAGTAAAAGTAACCCAAACAGAATGTGTACCAGTAACAACCACCTTCTGTTTTGTACAACTGAGCTATTTTTAATTCACTTACACACATTTCCTGACATGTTTACATGAAGTTATATGACATTTAATGGTTCACCTCAGTCCTGTCTAAAATGACCTCCTTATAGAGGCTGAATAGATAGGTTTGACGGAATCAAAACCCTCATAAACCCATGCCGATATAAAATTATATATGTATTGCAGAGTAATACATTTACATCTCTTAAATATAATATAATGTAACTATTTAACATATAGCAATGTTCTGTAAAACAGTAATATAAAATTACAGTAAATTATTCTTCATGCAGCAAGTTATAAAGTTCTTTCTGAGGTACTGACAGGTCCCTACCTCATTTGTAGGTCAGTAAACCAGTGATGGTGATCATACACATCTAGGTTTACTAACTGGCAGGCAAAAAATTGACAGTTTCATAAAATTAGCACCAGTTTGTTGGATGAATTTGCCATTACTGAATAACCATAGTCAGTACTGTGTAAGCCAGTAGGGGGGAAAACATTTCTACAGACCTTTCAGCTGACCATTTATTTCCGTGGGAAGCTGGATAACTAGTTGCAGAATCCACTTTTTAGCTTTCCTTGGATTTCCTGTAAATCTGTCCTTCTTCCTTCACCTTTATCTTAGTATTCTCCAAAAGCAGATAAAGCATCTCTCAACCCTCTTCTCTAATGGTTCTTCCCAGAAGCCACTTTTCTTCATGTTGTTAGCTGCAAATGTAGCATTGCAAGTAGCATTCTTCATTTCTTCAGCAAGGGGAGCTTCTATAAAAGAGCATTATTTTTGCACCTGGAACAGTTTCCTTTTCTCTTTAAACAGTCACAGTTAAATTTGGAATCCTTCATGTTCCTGTTATGTAGCTCCCAGTACTC
Organism: Pipa parva; assembly: GCA_019650415.1. Taxonomy (NCBI): domain Eukaryota; kingdom Metazoa; phylum Chordata; class Amphibia; order Anura; family Pipidae; genus Pipa; species Pipa parva. Next base: position 10,883 of record WMED01018467.1, on the reverse strand, counting down.
CATTAAATAACTGCTAGTGGTGAAAAAATAGATATACTAGTGCAGTTTACCCCCATCTCCACACTGTAATTCTAAAGATGTTGGTGATTCGTAGTGGAAGGATGTACAATGTCAGCTTCTGAAGGGAAGAGGGGGCATTTTAACACCATCTAGCCCTGGGTTTCATCTGGAACAAAAATGTATTTTGCTGTGGGAAGAAGCCACATCTGTTCATACTACTAAATCTAGGAATAACCATGCATAAAGGTCATTCACCTTTTGAAGTCATTAGGTCTTTATCCAGGACTTCTAAATGTCTATCTCAGCAGCCTTAGTAAATTCCTACTAGAAGAATTTATACAAAGTAAAACATATTTATGCAGATGTGACCAGGATTAGAATGCTTGTAAAATAACTATAATAGCTATTGCAAGGAATTCTATACCATATGATAGAAGAAGAGGTTTATATCATATTATCTGTTTGAATGTGCAGGTTATTTCAGTAGTATTGTACGCAGTTCAAATATATCTGTTCTACATGTTTTCAATTCAATCCTGACAAATTCAAGCAACCCTTTCTTGTACAAAATAACACATCTTCAAATTTCTCATTGAAATAATGCCTCATTTTTGCTGGATGGCTGTTTAAAAAAATACATAGAGTCTAAATTAGTTTCTTGTTTCATTAGTAATAAAGCGTGCTGATTCCAGACTATGCACAATTTAATCTATTAAACAGCAATAAGGAAAATTCAGTGAAATGAATTAGAAGTCAAGGCTGTCATTGGATGCCAGTTTGCTTTTGTGAGAACAGTACAGAAGAGCTTTAGAACCCAGTAAACATGACCTACATCCTGTAGTCACATTTCTAACCAACAGATTTGCCAATTCCTTATTGATTGACAAGTGAGTAAAATCTACCCTATTAAGCTGCAATATATACAGTAAATGCAAAACCTAGTATTATTGTAATGCTTTTTTATATCCATGTGCTAATGCTTTCAACCAAGCTAACGGGTGGGGGTCAGTTGTATAGCCTTGTCTTTATCCCTATCATCTGTGAACCTTTAGCCAATGAGAGAGTGGACTCTTGCAGATTAGTTCACTGACCTGCCAGCCTTTATATTTCTCAGATCTAGAAATAATCCATAGAGGTATGAGTTAGAGCATATACAGTATGCAGTGATGCAAACCTGCTGTAGATGTACAGTATCTGTTATTCCTGCTGGAGAATCACCCTAGGGATAGGAGATGGGGCAGCGTTTAAAGAGTGTGCACCTGACCACACCAGTGTGATACAGTAGGTAGTTGGCAGCACATACTGTAGTCTTATCCAAAAGTAGGTATTGGAAAACTTATAGTACTGTCTAGAATTGGGGAAGGAGTAAACACCAGAGGTAGTGGTGGATATCCACCATCCAGCGAGGAATAAAGTCTTCAGAGTAGGGGCCTACTTTCAAAAGACTGTGGGAAGCAATGCTATCTTTCCAATTTTTTAAGTAGTGGCATATATACATCTCCATAACCATAATTTTGTAGTAAATTAACCATGTATAAATATATTTATGTATATATATATCTAGCGCACCCCACTATTTGAGAACCGCTGCTCTGGATCAACATTGCAGGAAAATAGGCTGAACTGGATGGACTTGTGTCTTTTTTCAGCTTTATAAACTATGTTACTTTGTGTTAGAAAGAGCAGCATCAATATATGCTACTTCCCTGCATAGTTACTGTATTTTATTACTTCTTATACAAGTTTATATAAAAACCTGCAAGCGCAGGAATTGATTTCTAATCTGTTCTAATGCTTACCAAATTTTCAGGACTCAGGACCATGGACAACTCCCCCTCAAATGGCTACAGTAGTAGCAACTCATCAGTGCTTATTCACTGTAAATGATGCACAAAGCAGATGTTTAAATCAATCCTTTTATACCCTAATCACACTTGTGCAGCAGGATTAAGGCACAATTACTCTCACAGAAGTCTTGGAGCTCTGAAATGCCTAATAACAGTCCCATGATTTTAACAAATCGAGATAAAGCAAGAAAATGCTTTAATGGACAATTTGTGTGGCAGCTAAAGCACACATTAAAAACTTCCCGGAAATCCACGCCTGTAAAGTTTTATTTGTTTAAAAAAAATATCATAAGTGAGTTACATATTCTTAATCATAAACAGTAAACATTGCAGGGTCATATTAACTAAATGTTTAAAGGAAAAAATGATTATCTAGAAAAATCTCATATTTTTAATATTGTGGCTTAGGAAGTTTTATAGGCCTGAATTTGCATATCGATTCCTGACAACTAAACAGAAAGATACAATTGTGTCGCAGATAACCAGGGTTGGCAGAGGATAAAGTAGTATATCCAGTCAGCCCACCAAACTGGGGTAGAGAGGGGGCAGTCCATATAATCCAATCATTTATTTTTTATCACATATTTAAACACTGGGAACAAACTCTAGCTAGGGGGTTATTAACTAAGGTGTGAGTTCGACTGTTGAATTCACAAACTGCAGATAGATAATCTCTGACAATTTCCCCATTGTAAAGTCAAGACAATTTTTCAATGTTAAGATTGCGACAATTTTCCCATAATAAAGTCACGAATGTGACAATATTCTCATTATAAAGATGCGACTGCTACAGTAGCAGCCTATTGTGACTGTCTTTATCTGGCGAATTCACAACTATACGCAACAATTTGGGCTTTAGTGAATAACCCTCCTTAGTTATGGTAATTTTTTTCCTAGTTTGAAAACAAAGAAGGAATCCCTAGGACAGATTATAATGTTCACATGAATGCACATTGAGTCTCCCTCAAATAGTAGCTGACAACTTCCTCAGTGGGAGAATGCACAGTAGGGAATTGAAGGGGGGATGCACAGTGGGGGGGGAGAGTTTTCACAGTGGAGGTATTATGCACAGTGTGGGGGGATTATGCACAGTGTGGGGGGATTATGCACAGTGTGGGGGGATTATGCACAGTGTAGTGGATGATGCTGTGTAACCTGATAATGCTAGTGCATGTGAGATTTGGAGACAGGGGAGGAGAGCCTGCTTATTAAGGGGCGTTTCTGTAATGTTTGAGTGGCAGGTCAGGAAAAAAATGGCAGCTTCTATGTTTTCTAATCAGGTTGAGATTGAAGTAAGTGTATTTTCAATATGCAAACATTTTTTGGTTCCTAATTACTTGATTTACATTATAAAGTCATATACTTTCTAAAACTGTAATAATCATGAATTGACGGGTACACTTTAATATCCCAACATCTTAAAATTGTAGATTATACATGATGCAGGCATGTTTTTAAACTCTCTTTGACAATATGCAATGTGTTTTTAGTTGATATACTTTTGTAAGTTATCAAAAGGTTGATAATGGCACACAAGGCTACTGGTCATCCGTTGCTTTTGATATCAGCACATCATAATGGTTCGTAATGGCATATGTACATATATTTATTAGTATATAATAACCTAAAAAAATAAATGACATGTGACAGCAATTATGGTCCTCCGAGGTTTTCTATGTCCTTTAGCATATCTAACAGTATCATACCCTTTTCATGTTTGATATCATCACTTTAACAATAGCTGTCCTGTCGTATGTACAGTCAAGACATAGGAATGTGCTGGCTTGTGTACAAATTCAGTTGTCTTTTATTTTAAAAAATGCCAGGTTTTTCCACACCACTGTAAAAGCTAATCAGTAATAAGTCTAAAGCAACAGACTGGAAAACTTGAGGACCTGGCTAGTGAGATCTAATAATCTAGAACAATGAACACACTGGATTATCCTCATGGAATATGACAGGACATGGATCTGAAGGGGTCTTCCTTGATTATGAAAACTCCACACTTGCCAACTTTAGTTAATAAATATTCTGAAGTTCACTGACTTGCTTCCTCTATTTCATTGTCTTTCTGCATTAGATTCCCGTAGCCGCTTCATGCTTTCAGAGCTGAAGTGTTTAAACTTTCTTCCGACTTCATTGAATTTTATAGATTATCCTGTCTGTGAAAAAGAAAGTAGGGATTTCTGAAGTCTTTGTGTGTGTGTGTTGTTGGATATTTGTCCTATAAAGAGCTTTTATTGGTGTGCAGAGAATGAAATAGGAATTCTCTTTTATAAGCACAGCCAAGATGAGAATCTCATTTCTCAGCTCTCTGTTGTTTGCATTGGGAATTATAGTCTATGTTGCTTCTACAAGCAGCCTTTCTTGGCTTTTCCATTTAATGAACCCCGCTCATATTGTTTTATGGTCAGAAGCACTTCATCATTTCTTTTCTGTTTTACATTTTAACAATGCGGAGGGGACGTGTTTTAGAGTTTAATTGATTTTTGTTTCAACTATTATAATTTTGGCAGTTTATTGTTCCAGCTATTTTGTTTTTTTTTTTTAATATTTCCAACATTATTCTCTTTAATACATTGTAATTACAAATATTCACTTTAATTAGGCCCCTCTGACATTCCGTCTTACTAAAATTTGTTTAATAGGAACTGCTGTATGGAAATAACAAACAAAAAAAATATAGAATATACAGTGGTTCAATGCAGTCTGGAATGCTGATGTTGAAAAATTGGCTCTGTGCCTTTTACAAGAAAGGGGCAAGTTGAAACAGCACAGGATTATGGGATTTTTAGCATTCCAAGTCATTCCAAGTCACTCTTCATTTGTTAATTAATGTTATGGCATTTGCACCCGTGTTTCAATCTCCTTGTAAAAAAATGAAATGAGTTTGTAGGTTGGAATGAATGTAAATATCTCAAATAAATAACATTCTTTCAGTGCTATTAATTCTTCATTGTGGATTTCATGTAAAAAAATGTAACCAGTCTAGATAGGCATGTTTTTGATGCATTTTTATACACAATCCATCTTATAATGTGGATCTCAGTGGTTAATACACCGTGTACATGTGTCTTGAAAACATCATGCAAATGACCTCCATCATAATAAATGAAATCATATTCAGCACACAAACTTACATGGTCCCTGAATTTAATAAAAATGCACAAGACATACATATACATTCATCATTAATAATTCTACCATATAAACAATACAATTATTGGTATTCCTCCAGTTAGGCATAATCAAATGAATGTTTACAAAAGCTTCTTGGTCACATTCATGGAAACTAGATCTGTAGATGCAAAAGAAATATTCTAATAGCAAAAGATCATTTCCCAAATCCAAAATAATTATAGTGATATAGGGGGTAATTCAGCAAAGAGCGAACTTACCCTCCAATCCTTTGCATCAGCTCGCAGAGACTGTTAAACGTTGCTGCACGCGGACATCAGCCAACGCTTTAAAGGGATTCCAGTCTAGTGAGGCGTCTCGAGTCGAGCCTTGTGAGCCTTGGAGAGACTGGAATACCTTTTTATAGCATTCGCTGATGTCCACGTCCGCTAACGTGTAACAGTCTCTGCGAGCTGATGCGAAAGATTGGAGGGTAAGTTTGCTCTTTGCTGAACTACCCCCATAGTCATTACTGCAAGTTGCAAGTAATCTATATGTATCGCATATTTTTAGAGGTCATTTATAATTTACACCTTAAGATATTAATTGTGTAGGTCACTTATACTGCTCCTACTAATAAACTTGCTATGTCTAAATGCATTTCATAAATAATATGATTGCAAAAGAAACGACATGAATTTAAACTAGGTACAGCTCAAATATCTTTACAGATTCCAAAAAAAAAGATCTTAAAAAAGAAATGAATGAACAATTGATCGAAATAATCAAGTTTCAAACCCAAACAGGATCCACCAGAGACTTTGCTTATATACGTGCAATAGGATGCATTTTTTTCAGTGTTGGAGGGCTTTCCATCAGGTAATTATAGGTGACTTGCCATTTTCTTTTTACAGTTTAATGGCTTATTTAAGCAGTATAGGATTGTAAATGACTGTATATATATATATATATATATATATATATATATATATATATATATTGTAAACCGGGATCTTGTACTGTGTGAAAAAGAAACACCATAGGCATACTTGGGCAATGATAAAAATGAATGTATAGTCCAGTTTATTATCCAGAACACAAAAGTTGTTTACACAATACAAGTTTTTCCAGATCACAAAACAAACACAAATATGCTTTTCTTCAGCCCAAAAATAAATCCATCAATGGGTTTTCAGAATCACTGGTTAATATCAGAAGACACAAAACACTTTTATATTCTTTACCAGTTTTGGTTTATTAGAAGGGGTCCACGCCCGAGCTGCAACAGCTTGTCTGACTTTCTCAGTCTTTTTCTCTCTCAAGCTTTCTCACTAGCTAGCACAGCTTTTACCTGCTTTAATCAGGTGAATCTATTAGGGGGAAAAGCTGGGATGGAGTGCAGAAGTGGCCTTCCCTCCCAAACTCTTCAGCCACTCCTAACTCCTGATCCCAAACTCCAGTTAAAGAACCACACTGGCAGTTTAATACTACCAGGCACGGCTCTTACCAGTATTTCTATGCCACTGCTACCAATAACCTCAGTGGCACATACACTCTTCTGTACACCTGCTTACAAAATATATATATATATATGTATGTATTTCGATATTTGGTGATATCTTTTTTATTGGACTAACAGTCAGTTTAGTTAGATGAGTTTTCGAGAGGTCTGTCCTCCCTTCATCAGGTTTCAAACAATACTAGTATATCACAATATCCGAATATCACAATACTCATTTTTGTTTGAACCTGTGGACTAACACGACTATTCTATTCTAACTTATATATATATAATTCCTAGGGAAGGTGTAACATACTCCACCAGTATGTCTTTCTATAGTAAATATTAACTACTCAAGTCCTAAAGTATAACTAAAATGTTGATTACCATTTTATGGATCAATAAACATAATTTTTAATGATTCACAAGTACACTATCTTTTTTTTCAGAATTTGTCTGATACATTTACTATACATTCACTATATATGAGGGGTCATTTGCTAAACAGGCTTTACATTACATCATGCATGGTTATTTACCACTGGTCTTAAGTCCTATACTGGTCTTAAGTCTCCCTGCGGGAGGAAGCTCAAGGAGCGAAACGCGTCCAGTGGAGGGAGGGTCCCTTACTCTGCATGCTGCCGTTCATTATCACAGAGACTGGTGGTGATTTTGTATTTGGACTGCCGGGAGCCTCATTCATCTACCCAGACCTGTCCTCAGTGTGCCTATTTGGCAAAGTCCACTCTTTTCATTTTACCTACATATATTGTGTGATGCTGGGGGATTAGTGGCTTGGACTCCTGATTCTTGGGGGGCAGTCCCTTATAGGATTCTCATGCATACTTCCATTTGGTAATTCAAGCAGCAGGGTTTTGGTTCTTCCCTCTTTAAGTATTCTCATGAGCCTTGTGGCCATTTTTAATTATGTTTGAACTATTTTGTGTTTCTTTGGTGTGCTGTGCGTTTTCATATTGATGTTAATAAAATTCATTATTCTTTACCATTGACATATATTATTACTGTCACTTTTTTTGATTTTTTTCAATTGATCGTTATTATTATTTATGAGTTTTGAGTAGTGTGCGCTGTCCATAAAGGGTCCCTTTTTCTTTCTTATTCTATCAGAGTTTGTTTGACCCTTCGCTGCACCTCCTCGGATGAATACTTGCTCGCCGCGTTCCTTATTTGGTTTTTGCCCAAGTCTCCTATAGTACTTATCTTTCTAGATAACAAGAAACATTTCACTCCCCATTTGGACTTTAATGGGAGCTGATATATTAGTGTGTCCTATCCTGTATAAATAAATATATACGTTTGCATTAATCCTCAGTGTCCCTTGAAATGACTGCATTTTTGACCATTTAGCAGCCTTCTACTTATTGAAAAGAAAAATATTATACATTTGTATGTTAGTTATACTATGCCACCATACAGAAGGGAAACAGATATGTTACTATTCTGTTGAGCTCTTTTCTACTCTTAATTCTATCAATGAGTATAAATAGATCTGACAAGCAATCATTCATTAAATATCGTGGAAATATAGCATCTGATGCACTTTCACTGACACATATTGATACTGTTAACCTATGACAGAATAGAAAAAAAATTGTGATAAACTGTTCACATCAGGACAACAAAGAAGGCAAACAATTCAATGAAACAAATGTTTAATCATCAGCTGGAACAGGATTCTTTACTGTTAGGGCTAAGATATTGTGGCATAGTCTTCCAGACAAACTGGTTCTAGTAAAATCACTGAAGTGATTCAAAAAAGTTTGGGATATTTAGTATAAGGAGTTTTTAATCAATAAGATTCTGATCACCACTAGAGGACTGAAAGGATTTTTTTTTTCCCCATTTTGATCGCAAATTTGGCCCAAGTTTTAAATGGATTTCGAAACGTTCTTCTGGACCAGGGAGAGTAAACTAAGAATTATGGAACATAATGTATAAGGCATGAATTGTCGCTTCTCGAACTTCAGCAAAGATAGTTAAATCAATGTAGCAAATCCGCTCACAGAGACATTGGGATATTTATAAAAGTTGAATATTGTTTGGACTAGTTCATGCAGTTGCAACAGCCTATTTTTAATGAAATTGCTGCTTTCACCTGTTTACTAAGCTGGTCTAAGATACATTTTATCACCCAAAAGTGTTCACCTGCCTCGGGGAGGAGTAAATCCAATCATTTCCTATGGAGTTGGTCCTTTCACTTAGTCACAGATAAAAAAAGATTTCCCCTTAAAAAATGATATTGATCTGAAATGGGAGGTGGACCTAATAGTAAAGTGTGCTCGTCAACTGATTGATAATTACTGATAATGGACAATTTCAATGGAAACTTATTTTTATTAATCCTATTTTAATTGGCAAAATGGAAATATACAGAGAAAAGAAGATTAACAAGGCACATTTAATTGAAAAGGTTGAAATGGTCATAGTAAATATCCCCTGGCAGTGTGTCAACTATGATTTTACACACCACTTTGTATCTTTTCACTATGATTACACTTGATGAGTATTTATCATGTGTGGAAGTGACAATTCACCAAGGAGTGAATATATAGGAATTGACTTTTCCAGATGAAAGTGACGAATGATGGTGGGACTTACAGCAGGGTTCCTGCTACTATTCCCAAAACATTATATTTAAAAGGCTTAGAAGATATGTGAGCCAAGTGCCAACATGAGTTAGGTGTTGTCTGACATTAAAATGAATCTAAAAAATTATAGCTGTAATTCATACGACTATTCTCAGCAACAATACTGGTGATCAAAATGCAACAAAATGTTTTTTTTTTTTATTAATATATTCTGTGTTCAAAAAGAACGACATGACAATAGGCAACAAAATTCTTTATCATTCTATAAATATACTGTTTAGATTTTGCTACAATTTGGGCAAATTGTCATGTCATGAGAATGAATTAATTTTGGGGAGGTAAAAACTGATAAATATGCCAATATGTATTCATTTTAGTTCACTTTACAGTTACCTTTCCACTGGGTCTTACAATGCTCATATTAATATCAAAATGGACAGTTGTAATATCAGAGAATGAACAAACACATCATAGAATTTGTCTCTCACTATCATGTGACAGCAATAAGGAATATATGTTTAAATTGAATCAACACCTGCATGCACCTAAAGAGGTCCTATGGTGTATGCCAACACTCACTGTCTTAGTTGTATTTTTTCACAAAAGTATTGTTTTCCATCGCTTCTATGGACAACCAACCTCTTATTTGAGCCACAAAACACAAAAATGATTTTGGCTCATCAGGTGGCCACATCACCTTAAGACATTCTTCAAGACCCAAAAGCTCATTTTATCTTTACATAACTGATCCTGTAGCTATCCCAGTTGTGCAGGAACTGCTTTTTTGAAGCAACTCATCAATGAATGCCGCTTCAGTGATCTACAGCAAAATGTATTTTTGGGAGGGATGTCGCTGTCTCAAGATCTTGGTATTTTTATGTTCTGCTCACTCTTGCAATGGCACAAAGAATAATGATTTGAATATTAACCTGTACACCTTTACATTTCTTTCATCACTGATCATGGAAAACTTCTTTTTTTTTTAAATTATGCTCTTGACTATTTACAAAGTTATCAAGTTGTTATCTATAAAGTGATCTATTACTTTCTGCAACAACGTACAAAAATCGACATTATTTTTAATATTAATATTTGGAATTGTAAAGGTTGCCCTTTATTCTGACACCACTAATTCAATAGATAAAAAATGCACAGTCAATAAAATATTGTGATAGCTAGGATGGAATTTTTTACATGTGTATCTTTACACAAATGCCACCACTGCTTAACTTGATCCCCCCCAGTGAGTGAGCGGTCCTTCAGTGTAGGCCGCGGATCTGACCTGACAGTTTTCAGGTCGGATCTGCGGTCTACACTGAAGGATCACTCGATAAACAGAGCTCCTCCCCTGATGCAGACGTGATGATGTTACTGATCAGCGCTTGCACTTCGGGGGAAGGCGCTAGGGAGTGACATCACTTTTCAGCACTCTATGTTGAAAAGGTTTGCCAGCACTGGCCTAGCTTCTTGTTTTTTAACTAAAGCTAGCCAATCACAATGCAGCTGAAGCTTCCATGTTAAATAACTGTATACTGCAGATGGCATGTATTAGGCCAATGGAAAAGTAGCAGATTTGCAATATTCTTCAATATTCACGCACACATATACATACACACACATATACATACACACATATATACATACATAAGTAGCAAAAAGAACATTTTATTTACATCTTGCTGGATACACCAATAACAGAAAACATAGACAACTATTGTCTGAATTCAGTTACTGAACTGAAAATGATACATTTTAGAAATATTCAAAAGGCCTGAACGCTAATATTTTTTTCATTTGACCTTATGTAAC
>WMED01018465.1:0-12699 GCA_019650415.1 Pipa parva | reverse complement strand
TTCATGATTGCACTATTTCAAATTATTCTAATTCGTTGACCAGCACTTGTACTTGTGTCATCAACTGGATGTGTTACTGGCATATTTAACCTATTCAGTATAAGGGGCAATGTAGATAACATATCACATTATTCAACACCCTCTGTAATTTGACCATTATCCCAAGCTGATGAGAAATCCTACTCACTACGAAGATCATTTCTTGAAGGCCCTGTCATGTTTCAATCAACTGCAACTGCATCTTCCTGAGCATCATTCTGCATGTCATCTTTTATTCGTATCTGGAATCAAGATATCACACCAGATGCTACACTGTCTAACCTCTTGTTGATATGTGCTCTTGAGTCTGCCTTAATCTGTTATAGCAGTGCACCTCTTCCTCCTGACTCACTGCCTCTTTCACTGTTATGTGGGAAAAATGGCATCACTACCTCCCTTCTGTTAGCATGAGTTCCACCTGTTTTGTTGAATCCTTCCCGTGCACTTGTTTGCCATACTCTAATGGTTAAGCCCTGTGGAGCTCTGCAGGGCTTTTATTATTAGTTCCACACAGTTCTATGGATTGTCCTGTGTGCAGCTGCGCACTTATACTTTTCCCATTCTGCACACGTTCTGTAGCACTTGCAGAAATACTGGAAAACTGGTGTCAGTGGAGGTATTAACCAGCCTCCAGTTAATAGAATTGCATTGTTTCTAGAATGTGCCACTCCAGTAAATGTATTACTAAAGGTGGGAAGGCAGTGGTGCTGGTAGCATTCTCTCTGCTTGCAGGAGATTTACTTGTTTGCTTCAGATTTCTAGTATGGCTGGAGCTGAGATGTGTTGGTGGACAAGACCGCTTAACTCTTCCCATACTCATTGCTTCAGGTGACACTTGAGGTGCTTTCACATTGAGGTCCAGAAGCTACAGAAACCAGTCGCTGCCTTTTTCAGCTACTGCCTCCTTTATTTTACCTATAAGGGAATCTATGGCATCTTGATACAGACAGCATCCACTTTCTTTTACAACTTTATTGTAGTTTACAGCATCTCAAATGATGCCACAGGATGTGGTAAGTAACTATTAAACTGTCGCTCCATCCCCAAAGAGTCTAGTGCATCATGTGTTGTGAACCCTACAAATCCAAAGGAGAACTTAATGTTTTGCATTCTATTAATTCAAAGCTGCCCCAGCTGTTATGCTCCTACACCTGACCACCCACTCCCACCCCACATATAACCCACTTACAGTGTTGGGGAAGAGAACGAGGGGGCAGATTCACCTTCTCTACACAGCTGGCAGAACCTAAGCAGTGAGTAAATCTCTGAATGTGGATCATGAATCAAACCAGGTCCAATAACTAGGTAAAGTAGAAAATGCAGTTTCTAGTTTGAAATAACATAATGCCTATTATACTAACAATCAGAGCTCCAAAACTCCTGGTGTGTTGCCAATACAATTATGTACAAGAGTAGCTGAAACAAGTTTTAATTATGTTGCAGCTTGTGAAGTAACCCCTCTAGGTTTGTATCTGTCTAACCCTGTCAGTGAGACATTTGGAGGAGGGGGAAGTATGCTGACATGTTATCAATCCTTACCTCTTCAAAACAGTTCCTTGAGCTAAATTAAAAGAAGACAGAAATTGACCAGTCGGCAGATCTTTTCAGTCCAGGTGAAAGCATTCTGCATTTCTGAAAGTATGTTGTAAACATTCACACCTAGGTCCAGGTTTATTTAAGCAGCAATTAGAAAATTAGAAAAGTTTCTGCAGTGAATCACAATGTATTTATGTGGAGAGATTCTGGCAGAAGCTGAGTGTCCCGAAGTCACAATCTTGGAGTTCGAAAAATTGTTTATGAGCCAAAGGATTCGGAGCTCACTTCGCTGAATGGTGAATTCCCCCCTTAGTTTATTATAAATCCTGCACTATTTATCTATTTATCTTGATATGTAGAGATCAAGCTATAAACCTTGTATTTAAGTTCTGGGAGTGACCCCTCAATATTGGGTACTCGTGAAATTCAGAGTGAAATCTTGCACATCACAGGTCACTTGTGGCATATGTTCCCTGAGTACCTCATCAGCACAAAAATAAAAGCAACAAATATAGTGTAAAACTTTTGTATTACTTGTCTTTAAAAAAAATTCAAAACTACTCAGAAAAAACATAACAGGATCAGGCAAAGAAAAGCTCATTCTGTTTAGTATATGCCGGCTTGCTGCTAGCTGGGACAATGTCCTGTCTGAAATGACTCAATGGGTTTTGTTGAGAACTGCGCCCAATGTCCTCAGAAGTAGCCAAAAGAGCTGTGAAAAGTCACCCTGCTTTTAAGCTATTTAAGAAATTTGTGAGATCAACAGGCCATATGGGATTGAGCAGGCCTCTATCTATTCCATTGTAAGCAGCATCAGATTGGGCTCCTAAGGCCTACCCAGCAGGCTAGCCCAAAAAAGTTTACTCAAATCAGGACAAAAAGCCCAAATACCAGAACTTGGTTAACTAAGGACTTATTAAAATAGTTGTATTAGTGTACTTATAAATTTTACAATTGTAATTTCTCCATGTTTTCTTTAATAACATAGACATTATTAGGGATAATAAAATGAAACAGTTGTCTTCTGGCAGGATTTAAGAATACTCCATCCTTTCAGGAAATTTTTTTTAATGATTTAAGAAATTTTTGAGGCCAGTGCAGTTATCTGGGATTGAGCTATCATCTACCAATTACGTTGTAAGTCTTTGTAAGTCCTCTATACATAACAATCTAATCAAATTATTCCCCAATGTAAGGTTTCATCACCAGGGCTAGGAACTGAGGTCGGTAACCTTTGCTACACCATTTGTCTTTGCAAAAGGGTTTATCCATCAATGATGTTATCATGCTAGAGATATGTCATAAATGTTGTTTGATTTTATCACTATCCCTTTGTGGCTGTTCATTCATTTTTTTTTCCCTTTGTAAAATAAGACATCAAAGAGGAAACAGATCAGGGGGTGTAAATGCATGACATTGCTGATCATTTTGAATGCTTCTGTCAATGGATAAAACCAACTTTCAAACTAAATTATTACATTTTATAGGTATAGAGATAGCAAATCTCAGTTCAGAATAGAATGATAAAAGCATTAAAAATTAAAGTGTCTGGTTAATTCAATATTGTCTGTACAAAAGTTACTGAAACTGAAACAATTATAGCTGCCAACTGAGCATTTACATTTTATAAATAGAGTTATTCTGGGAAAGTGAGTATTTTATAAATTGGGTTAACAAAACTCAAGATTCTAAAACCACAGCTAAAGCATATATGAATGTTAAGTGCCTTCAGCTAACAAATATTCAGAGGAATAGTTGGATTCACTGATTCTATTTCATACGCTGCAGAGAATCTGCAGAAAGTTATTGCACTGAAGCCATCAATCTTAACTCCTCAATCTGAAGTCATTTTGTATACCTCATTTAAAAATTCCATTCATGACTTTGGTTTTCCATTATCTGTCATGTATGATTTCCACTATAAGTCAAAGCCCTACAAAAAGAGAAGGCATGCTGTTTATGGTTTATTGTTCCTTTAAAGTTCTGTTACCCATGGTTCAGTACTATAATACAGAGACATTTTATGATGTTCATAAAGTGGTGGCAGGACACTCTAGAAGCCAGTGCGAGATTAAGAAAATCCAACAGAATGAGTCACATCTAAATTTGTTTGGATTTACTATGGCAGAGACCTATGTCTTGGTCTTTGGCAGTCTCTGGCAGTAAAGTACTGGTTAGGATGAAATGCAAATGTATTGCTTTATATTATTTTTATAGGAATGAATAAATAAAGCCTCTGCCTATCTCCTCCAATAAAATTCATGGTAATTGCTGTTTCATATAATATTTGGCCATATTGAGCATACGTTTTCAATGAATCCCTAAAAGGGGGTCTCTGGCCTATAAGTATATTTTATATTATCTATCCAAAAGTCATTAGGGATAATAAAATAATATGCTGCAATTTTTAATTTTTGTATTTTATTTTTACTTTTTTGTTTTATTACCTCCTGAATGTCTAGGCTGCTCACTGGGCTGAGGGCCAAATCAGTTCCAATAGACTTCCTGCAGATTCACCAGGTCAGAAGCCATTGTGTTTAATGGCGTGGTTGAAGGATGAGTTTATTTAGAAATGGCTTGAGTGATATGACTGGTCAGAGGTGCCAGTGTTCATAGCCAAAAAGCAGACTATTTGCTTTTGCTGCTGACCAAAAAAATGAGCTTCATGTAGAAACTAATTTTTACAAAGATACTTTCTGAAGGTAGGTTCTCCTAGTTGAACAGTGACATTAATAGATGTAAGAGTGCCTTGGTGCAAAATCTGGTGCTGGATTTCTGTGGTCTTTGAGTACATAGACTAGAGAAACTACACCAAAAAATAGTGGGGGTCCCACCAACTGCTTACAAATAACACCTTTCCTCTGCATTTCCTGTTCACTACAGTAGAGTGTAGTACCGTATTAGCCATAAATATAAGCAGAGACAAGTAGAGTGTAGCACCATGTTAGCCATAGATATAAGCAGAGACAAGTAGAGTGTAGGTGATAAATTTTATTGGCTAACTGAATAGATGGTAAATGCAAGCTTTCCACACTACTTAGGTCTCTTCTTCAGGCAGTGGCTCTTAAGTTATTTGTTCCATGCCATGTGTGAAGAATAGACCTAAGTAGTGTGGAAAGCTGGAAAGCTTGCATTTACCATCTATGTGGTTATCCAATAAAAGATATCACCTATACCCTACTTGTCTCTCCTGTTCATTATGCAACACAATGTAGAATAGAGTTAATAAGTACTCAGGATTTTAGATGTGAATGTAACATAGCCACTGTTTGATTTGTGTGATAACATGTTTTGGGCCTGGTTATCACATCGTGCATGCTGAGTACTCTATTTTTCAATTTAATTCTATGTTATAAACTAGAGAACCCTTTAAGCTGTAGGTGGATATTGGGCTTGCAGCTTAGCAATGGATGATGGGTCAAATGTACAAAATAAAACTGCTACCCAATATGTGACGTTCCTTGGGCTAAGGTTCTCCTGCTGGTCTGGAAGCCTGATGGTTTCTAGTAGTTGAAGTCTAGCCCCCATAAGATTGACCAGTAAACAGTGTAGAGAAACCAGCTGCAACATCCAAATAATGTTGGTCGCATTTTTAAGAGGAAATTGTACTGCTAGGCAGTCAGGCAGGTTGATGGTTGCAGTGGGGCTTAAGCCCCCTGAATCTTGGCACCCAATGCTGTTGCCTGTTCTGCTCACCTAAAAAAAGGTACAATTTGGAAGCATGTGAGCTCTAAGGTTTTTCTAAGGCAAACCAGAAATCTAACTCCCAGTTAAATTGGCACTGTTGGAACTTGATGTAACATTAGATTTCGCTATTCCAGGTGGCAATTTGCTGACCCTAGATTGAACTGCTTTGCCTCTAATCTCTATTTTTATATTACACTAGAAGATTTACACAGCAGTGTGCACAGATTTTTGCAGGCACGGAAAGTTCATACCCCCTAGAGCTTGCATTCTGTATAACTGTGTAACTGGGAAGAGTAAAGGAACACTAAACCATAGGCAACGAACTCCCTGTTTTTGTAGGTCTCCATATGTATGCTTCTGTAATTCTGCTTATTGTTCTTTCCACCTTTCATGTCCTAGACACAAATAACACTGTTGGGGTTATTGGTATAAAGGTGCAAATTCACATCCATTTGCCACTTCTCCAACTCCTTTATCCAACTTGGTGATGAAGTGAATTTGCAACCAATTCTTCAAGTATTTACACACCTCCTTGCATTACCGCTTGTGATATGTGCTACTTTCAGCTATTTACCTTGTGGCAGAGTGCGTTGAAGTGGTGAATTCTCTGCTTCTAGTTTGACTTCGCTAGCTTAAAATGGTGAAGTAGAGAGCTGATTACAGGGCTCCATTTTTGTGCAAGGCGATTGTTCATTCAAAAAATATATAGCGCCCAAGTGACAACATGAACTAGGAATAGTGTCACATAGAAAGGCATATAAATAACACTTGTATGTAGGTAACTTTAATACAATGACAATAGTGGTGACTAAAATGTGACAAATTGCTGACAATGATCTTCCTTATAATTAATTCTGCTTATTCATAGTGTTTTGTCATTAATAGAAATAAAAATACATTTATAGTGACATTTTCTCCTTTAAACAGATTCATGGGAAAATGAATCTATTCACTTCCAAAGGAATCTCACTGTGGTTCTTGTGGTTCTCAAACTTGTTCTCAAAACTCACCAATTGTGATGTTTGGTAGAAATCCACTCTGCAGCACAGGGGTGGAATTCTGAGAAGGCCCCTCTCCTGGGCTGGTGCACAACTGGCACCAGGGCCCCCTCTCCAAATAGCAAACTACAGGAGCCACAATGTTGGTGACTCAAATCTTGAAAGTGATGGGAATTTCTGAGGGATTCATCTATTCTGCTGTCTGGATAACCACAAACTAAGCATTGTTGTAAGGATTGAGGACAGGTTTGTGAAGCACTGGTTTGCAAAATAAGGAATAGAGGATTTGCATCTGTTGGAGTGAAGCAATGCAAAGGTGTGCAAATTCACTATGCCTGTCAAATTCTCACTTTGATAAATATACCCCTTAAATCTTTTTTACAGGCTACAATCACAGCAATTGTTTAAAGACGCTGGGGGGAATTCACGATTGTGCGAAGTGAGCAAAAGGATTCGGAGCTCACTTCACACAATTGGGAATTCCCCCCAAGGGGGTTATTCTCTAAAGACTGAATTCAACCGTTGAATTCTCAAACAGCGGATTGCCATAGCAAATCTGCAACTGTGACAAATCTCCTATTGTAAAGTCACAACTGTGACAATTTAAAAATTGCGGCTACGACAATATTTCCATAGTAAAGTCGCGACTACAACAATATTCTCATTATAAAGATACGTCTGCGACAGTAGCAGTCTATTGCGACTCTCTTTAGCTGGTGAATTCACAGCTTTATGCCACAATTCAGACTTTAGCGAATAACCCCCCTAAGAGACTAAAGAGATATGGTGAGGATAACTTCACTGCACTTCATTTTACATGATTTCGCATAGTGTTTCTAGTCGACTGACTCTGCCGCACAACGCATTCCTCACAGTTCACTAATTCATTCAACAAGTCTAATTGGTGCTTTATAAATAAGGAGAAGTGAATTTGCAACTATTTTGGAAATGCGACAAAAATTTTAAAAAAGATAACATTATAAAAATGCTTCTATTAAGATAAATAATTACATGTACAAAAAAACTCTCTCTCTCTCTCTCTCTCTCTCTCTCTTTCCCTCTCTCTCTCTCTCTCTCACTCTCTCTCTCTCTCTCTCTCTATATATACAGTATTTTTATAATTTACATTGCTAAGTAGTGGATACCAAACATGCAGACAATATTGAAAACAGTAACAAAAGTCAAAGTATTGCTGCTCATTTTCACCAATATTGTTAGGTTAATTCAGAAAAAGAATGATTACTACAAATTTCACATGGGATTAATCCAGAAAAAGTCCGATTCAACTACTTTACCGCCATTGCATGTTATTACATTGGGCCCTGGAATATTCTGCTCACAAACAAATGGTATTTGTGTGACACACAATGACATCATCATGTATGGAAACACACTTTAGAAATAATATAAAAAACACCACCTTAACTGTCTCCTGAAAGGTTCGAACATCATTTATCATATAATAAATATCATTTATTATATTTATAATATATATATTTTATTTCTATTATATCAGACAATGGGATGGAAAATTACAACTGTCAGGACAGCAATGAGAGGGTACAGGTGGGTATACGTCGTTTCAAGGAATTCAAATGGCAATATTTATTATTGATCAATATGTCAGAAACAGTCCCAAATGGCATACTGGTACATAACCCTACACTGCCAAGTTCTAACGGTGACTGTAGTGGGAGTTGTCTCTGTTGTCTGGAAGGAATGCCATTTGTAGACTAGCCCTTCTTGGCAGAAACAGAAATTACAAATTAAAGGCATGTGACAGTTATAATGGATAGTGCCAGCTCTCTCAGGACTTGTATACAAGCCCTAACCTCTCTCTTTTTGATAGGCACCCCCTCCTCACATTGCACGCTCTGCATTAGATTGATGGATGAGAAGCAGGAGGAGGGCCAGGGAGAGTGATTCATTGAAAGCTCCAGCTCTTTTCTTTGTTTAGACATTCTGCACAAATCTACCAGCAAAATGACCAGATGTGGTTAAAGGTCAGGTGTAGAATCATCATTTGACCTGGCAGAGTTATTTAAACACTCTCCCTTGTTTTTAATGTCCTGCTATCACCCTGTCAGTGACTTCCATCCCTCATTCTGAATGTCTGCCTCCTAGTCTCTGAACATCGTCACATCTCAGTGTATCGGAATATGGAAAAAAGAAAGAATTATATTTTAATATATATACGTAATATATTATTCTAAATATTATAATCATTATACGCTATACTGATAACATACCCCATTAACAAATAGTTAATATCTACCATGCATTGTGGTAATCATATGACAATACTTCTTTGTATATTTGCTGTTATTAGAAAGCTGACCATTTGAGCAGCCTACATTTAAAAAATGACATTTTCCAGTTAATGTAGCCTCATTTTATTCCCAGTCATTGTTAAAACATTAATGCAGAGGTGTCCAAAAGGCTGACTCAGAATGATGGGAATTGTGGCAACAGATGGAAGTAGTTTGGCTATACATACTTACCCCAGACTGTGAATTTGTACTAGCAAGACCCTCCAGCCACTGTATGTCTCTACTTTACATGGGAAATACAGGTAAACACAAACTGTTTGTGTAGGAATGAGTAGTTCATAAATAAATATTAACAAAAAGAAATGAAGTTGTCTAATACTGTATTAGGTTCTTATATTTGGAATTATTGCTCACACTTTTTTGGGTGTTTGTGTGCACTAAGGAAATGCAAGTGAACAGCCTGCCAACATTGCCCCCTTGTTCACTTAGGGACATACTCAGGGGGTTATTCACTAAGGTGTGAACTCGACTGTCGAATTCTCAAACAGCGGATTCTCATAGCAAATCCGCGACTTTTTCCCCATTGTAAAGTTGCGACAATATTTTAAAGTTAAGATTGCGACAATTTTCCCATAGTAAAGTCACGACTGTGACAAAATTCTCATTATAAAGACGCGACTGCGACAGTAGCAGCCTATTGCGACTGTCTTTATCTGGCGAATTCACACTTATAAGCAACAATTCAGACTTTAGTGAATAATCCCCATATAGCTATAGCCTCTACATACCCCAGTATACTGTATATGTCGCTGTATGAGAGACATTGCAGAGGGATGGGGGTCTCCTTCCTTGCCTGCTTGGATTGGTGGGCAGGATCTGTACAAAACAACAACACAACAGTGTGCCACATGTGCTGTGTAAAGAAGCACAGGCAATTTCCCAGATTTCCCCCCAAAACCATCTCTGATTATTCTTTTAAAAAGATAAATTTTAAGTACAGTTTGCAAATGTATTTAGCTTTCGCATGTGATATATTGTTATTTCTAGTGCCAGGTATGTAGATATGATTAAAGGGACAGTGACATCAAAAAGTGTTTTGTTTGTGCCTTAAACCATATACAGTATTCTGCTTAATAAAATCTATTAGCGATAAAAAAATCATCTGAAAAAGTGACACGACTTGATTTGCCCACTCCCTCAAACTAAAGCCAATCATCTGAATAGGTGAGGGTGACAACATTTCCTGCAGGGGTGCTTTTCTAAAATTTTACTGCTCCCCCCCAGAGAAAATATTAAATTTAATGGTGAGGACATGTGACCCCAGGTGCCCCAGTCATATGACTTAAAGCCAAGTCAAGTCAGTTGGTCAGTTGTGTGCTTCCATAGGCAGTTTACCACATGAAAATTCACCATTTTAATGTTTTGGCTTTTTTTTTTTTTTTTTTTTTGCTGTATTTCCAAGTTTTATTATTTTATAACAGGAATATAATGCCTCTTACACAAATATGTCTAAAGTTCCATACAAAACAATGGCACTGATTAATCGAAACAAACTGAAAAGGTGAAGCAAGTCATAGTTGTGTAATTAATTCAAAAAGCACAAAAAGATTAAAAAAATACCAATTTCAACTTGGAAAATCCCTTTAAGTAATCTCAATCGAGATAGCAACTTCAAAGATATTATTTTTACAAGTATTTTGTAGGAGCATCCTACCTCCTGAGCTTCTCCCAATTGGTTGATCAACAATGATGTCATTGCTATAGACCAACCATTAAGTACAGGGGGTGGGAGAGGACAGGACCCCAGAACATGTTGTTTGGGGACTCAGGACCATGAGACAGGACCCAAAATTGTGACTATCCTGTAGAATGTGGGACTCTTGAGAGGTCTGTAGTAACTACCTTGCTAATTCAAATGGGATTTTTTCTGTGATGTTACTGATAGTATTTTCAATAAGAAGGCGCAGATAAAGTGACAGGAAAAGTTGTACTGATAGTTATGTGAAAGGATAACACTGGAAATGATAGCTAAACTGACCACCTGACTCCAGGTATAAAGTTTATCTCCGATTAGATCTCATGTGCAGGAATGTTGGGTAACTTGTCTCTACAGGAACCTAAGCAAGCCTGTAAGCTTGTAATTTAAACCAGCCTCATTAGCTTGAGAAACTGATTCATGCTTTTTTACTGGGATTCACATAATTCATTTTTTTCCACAGGGCTTTTCGGTAAGGCCAAGCTACTTTCTATCATGTATTGGGATCCTGTGTAATTTCCTATAATCCAGGCTGACTAGTTTTTTTAACAGCTTGATTTGATTTTATGTAAAAATCGTTTGCAACCATGTCTCCTGTGGACCTAGTAATTCTTTCACACAAAAGAACCAAACTGAAAAAATGTTACAGCGATGATATAACTTCCAGATATGGATTCTGGGAATAATAGAATGTGTTGCTGGGTAATACATTTATGCAATGGTGCAGACAGTCAGCAGAGATACACTGTGCATGATTAGATTTCACTCTCCCATTTGCCATAATTACCAAAACTATGTTAAAATGAAATGGCTTTATTTGCCTCTGCTGTGTTCAGTCTATTTAATTAAATCAATTCAATAAGGTTCCCTATTTATTTTATTTAAGAATTTTGAAGCGAGTTATGTCTGTCCAACCCTCCCCGTGCTGAGCACCCAATGGCTAGAAGACAGGTTCACAGTACAGAACTGCGCAGACAGAGTGTTATATATGTTCAATCCTTCTCCAAGCACTTTACACTTTCTTTACAGAATACACTGCCCTATTCTCCCCATTCTGTACCGTACAACATATGTATATTTTTATTTATAAAGTGTCACAAGGTTACGCAGCGCTGTACAATCTAACAATACAGTTATAATACAGATATGGGATGTGTGTAACAAAGAACAAGTGAAGAAAATTACAAGCATATAATGAAGAAAATACATCACTCTAAGTGCCAGGCCATGATTGAAACAAGAGGATGGAGGTCCCTACCCCATAGAGATTCCAATCTAAATAGGAGGAAGACTTCCATAAACAGATAGGAGGGTAACAAGTGCAGTAACATAAAGTGTCAGTTCATTTGGCTGCCAATTATATAAGAAAATAAATAAAAAATAGTTGCTTAAATACAAAATACAGACATGAAAATCAGTGCTAGTGCTCTGAGAAGTAACATTTTAATTTAGATTTGAAGATATTGATGGATATCTAGCTATGTCTGCTAGCTTCTAGCTACACAGCACCAGGATTCTCCCTGAAGACCTGCTGGGCCAAGGGAAGAAGTCCTGACCTTTACTTCCCTTTTGGAAGACTGTGTTGAGAAGGATTAAAGGAGAACTAAAGCTCCTTTTTAGTAGGAGAAATTCTTAAGGAAAGAGGGGGAAATACCACACTGGAGCCTAATGGGGTTATTGACTAAAGTGAGAATTCGACTGTAAAATTCTCAAACAGCTGATTCCCATAGCAAATCCGTAACCACGACTATTTTAAAGTCACGACCGCTACACTATTCCCATAGTAAATTCACGATTCATAATTTAATCTCATTTAAATACTGTATGCAGCCAAGTAGTACCAGGTAATGTGCTTTATAGATGCTCAGTCCTATAGCACTCGTGGCAGACAAGGAGTTTCAGTGTGTTTTTTTCTATTTTTACCAGTTCCTCTTGATTACATGTCTATCTTTTAAGGTCCTCTAGACCAACGTTTTTCAACCAGTGTGCCGTGACACATGGTCAGGTGTGCCGTTGGAAACTCAGCACTTAACAAGGAGGGAGTCCTGTCAGACACCCTCCGTGGTCTGAGGAGGGTTCATGTGACCCGATCGGTTACATGAGCCCAGTAGGAGACCAGGAGTGAATGTGATCAGAACTCCCGATCTTACTTCCTCATTCAGCTGTGTGCAATGGCAGCAGCAGCTGAATGAGGAAGCATGCTGTGTACTCTGCTGGAGGGGGGTAAGTTGAAGCCCCCGCCAACCCCCCTGACCCCCCGCAGCCATTACTGATGCCCCCTGGCCCCCCGTATTGCCCCACACAATAAAAATATTGCTCTCTCCTGCCCCAGATGTGCCCCCCTTGCCCCAGATGTGCCCCCTTGCCCCAGATGCCCTTGCCCCAGATGTGCCCCCCTGCCCCAGATGTGCCC
>WMED01018463.1:0-12699 GCA_019650415.1 Pipa parva | reverse complement strand
CTCACTTCAGAACATAGTGAATTCCCCCCATAGTTGTGGTGTTTTTTTTTTTCACAATCAGTAAGTTATTGTATAGATATCTAAAGACCAACACTTTAATGCATACACTATAATTACCAGGGTAAATTTTGGAACAGATGCAGTGGATAGTATGTGGCTTTCATTTTTCTGGGACCCAGAAAAATACTGGCCATGCCAGATGGTTGGTAGATTGTATCTTATTTTTGGGGACAGGTTCTTTTATGTTGTGTTGGGCTTCCATCTAAGTTGAGTTCCACTCTTATTGGATCATGCAATCTGGGCCACCATCAGAACTACTGGGGCCTCCCAACATGTTTATAAAGACTTTTAAAGCTATAATAATCATTTTTATTTACAGTACTTTCAAAAGTACATTTGACTACCAAGCTTGGCCCCCTAATTTTTCAAGCTGGTGTTGCCCCCAGAGTAGTACCACCTGTAACCCCTTGTTGGAGGCTTTGATACAAAGCCTGTAATATAGGGTACCTTTTAGGCACATTAGAGAAATTTGAAATGGTTCATAAGTGGGCTAGCTAGAGCCTGCTTTATAAGGCAGCTGGGGAACCAGATGGGTTTGTAAGGTGGGATGTGATTGTGGCTGGTGTGGATAATCTGAGTGAGACAAACCAGGATCTGTGGAGTTAAGTTTCTGCCTAAAGAAATCCCAAGGTGGTAACCCAGGAAATGGGAAGGAAACTACTTACAATGCACTGCAAGGAACATGGTGATATGATTTTGGTTCTAATGACAAATCAGTCAAGTACTAAAGGTTCAGCAATTGTTGAAGCTGATTTTGTTTTGCCAAGAATGGATGGGTTTTTCTGTTTAATAATGTGAATAAACTCTGAATTCTTAAGAAACATGCTGTGCACTAAAGTTTGCAGCAGCCTTTGAGTACATTTTACAATATTTTTAATGATTTCTTATTCTTTTCCTCTTTGTTTCCTTTCATAGCATAGTGTGGATGACATCAAAATATCTCAGAAAACTGGGAAAAAAAAAGAAAAAAAAAAACTGGAAAAAAGGATAGGAAAGTTTTTTTTTTATTACAGTCATACTGGGAAATCCCCTCTCAAGGAAGGAAGTGACATGCGGATCATGTGATCGATTTAAAAATAGGTTGACAAAAAGAGGCATTTTTAGATATGATTACCATGAAGCGAATTCAGTTTTCATCAGGTAAATAAAAATAATCAGAAGACGAAAAAGACACTTTTTTTTTGAGTTTGGAAATTTTTTGTATCTATTTGCTGGTACATTGGCTGACAACTTTTGATTACAACGTATGCAAAGAAGTAAAATTGGCATGTGTGAAGCACTA
Source organism: Pipa parva (assembly GCA_019650415.1). Taxonomy (NCBI): domain Eukaryota; kingdom Metazoa; phylum Chordata; class Amphibia; order Anura; family Pipidae; genus Pipa; species Pipa parva. The sequence continues at coordinate 11,357 of WMED01018463.1, read as the reverse complement.
CATTTTGTTGAATGCACTACTTTGACAGACTCAGATGCTCAATGAACAGGCACATTTTGTATCCATGCGCACAAAAAGTGATGCAAAGAGCTCCATAAGTCTGCATCTGTCACAAGCATCCAAACTGCTAGCAAATTTGCCACATCACAGAGTTTGATGGATTAGCAGAGTGAGAGAAGTGGCAAATGGATGTGAATTGGCGACTTTTTAGACTTTGATGAATAAACCTCATAGCACTAAGTGAACAGAGAGATGACATCTTGCTAGAAAGTAACAAAATAAAATCTGAAAGACAAAATGAAAATGGTACCAGTTCATCAATGTAAAATCAGATAAAAAAATATGCTAATAAAAATAACAGTAAATCAGCCAATCAGTGTACAGGAATTAGTTTGCCAATTTGTGGATCCCCAGTTTTTGAAATTCTGACAAATTAAAGTAGAATCTCATGTCTATCGTTAACTAAAGTTCTGGGACTGGGAAACACATTCATTACTTATTTAATAAATCCAAATAAACAACTGAAGACAGAAATATGACAAATATGGCCAATTTTGTTTCAATTTCAAAAAGAAATGATTATTGATTTTATTAATATCTTTTTTACAGGGACACAATGAAAAGTGTGGTCCACCTTACTATTAATGCATGTTTTTCTTAAAATATTATCAACATTTAATTTTGCAACCGTAACTCACAATTTCATCGAGAAACCATACAATACTAACCCAAAGTGATTTATCCTCATAACATTAAACTGAAATCCCTTTTTTGTCAAATGATCAAAAAATATTCTGCAGTATAAGGTGTTTTTTTATGGTGATAGAGATACTCAAGTATGTGTATGTTCCAAAAATATCCCCTCCCTTTAGAATTTTCTGGCTCTGTAAGAAGACAGAATGATAATTCTGCTTCAGTTCACGGTTCATACTAAGCAAGAAGGGAGTTTGGGAATTTTGTTTGACAAGAAACCTGGAGAACGTTTTCTGTTATGTTCCATTATTTAAACCCCTGGGACTAAAGTGTGTGCCAGCATCATAATAGACAAGACAGCAAAAGAAAACAGCCAAGAAAGTGTGAACTTGCAAGAGTGGAGATTTCACACTGAAACTATGACCAGGAAACTTCAACTTTCTAAATTGTTCCAGCTGTTGTTAAACTACCACTCCCAGCATCTCTATCATTTGTGTAGGGTAAATAGTTAGTCGTCTTCCACTTAAAACACAGCAGAGCCCTTGCCTCCTGGCTTTTGTATGACATTGTTTAATGAAATAACTCACTGAGCCAAACAGTACAGGTACCAAGGGACAAATAATACAAGGCAGCATCTGACCCATAGATTTTGCCATAGCATATAAACCTGAGTAACATTTATTCATTTATTTATGTTTACATGATTTGTAATATATTATATACAAATCCCCATACATCCTTATGTTGTTAGTTTTGAGTCAGATATGAAATAATTGTGGTGAAAGTTATATTATCGTTTAAGAATGGTTAATTTCACTTCCTATAAGTTATTTTGTCTACATATATATACTGTATATATATATATATATATATAGGTTTAAAAAGTGTTTCCTTCTGGGATTTGCAGGTTTTTGATGCCTGTGACTCCTTTTGATAGTATAATTAGTTAAACTGAATGTTGCTGGGACACTTCTGATTAATCATATACAGTGTTGAATTTACATCTCAGGAGCGTATGGGCACAGAATGTTTTGTGGCTCAGGCCACACCCACCTAATGAACACGCCCCTTTGTAAAAATAAACACAGACTAAATTATACAGTGAACTGAAGTGCTGTGTGACTTATAATTTCATGCAAAGTAAAACAACAAATGTCAGAATCACTATTAAAAACACTTCTCAGTTAGAATTAATTCCCATGATTCCCCTGCTTATATGCCTGAATGCAACTAAGACATCCTTCAGACTGTGCCGCCTATAGGCATGCGCCTCTTGTGCCTAAAGGAAAATCATATGAATAAGTAGAGATTAAGGGGGTAATTCACAATAGTGCGAAGTGAGGCGAGGACTCCGCACCTCACTTTGCACTATCGTGAATTACCACCTAAGAGAGAATAAGAGAGATTCCAGTTAGGGCCTGTCTCAAGAGGGTCCCTATCTGGGTTCATAATTTGGAATAGTTACCATTGGATTCCTTTTAAATGTACTGTTGAAAATTGCTTCACGACAGTTATAAATATTGACTGTAAGTAGTTATGACCAAACTACAACTTTGCTTTTGTTTTATTTGAATCAACTGGTAGCAGTAAAATTGAATGTGTTCTAAGTTGACACAATATATATATATATAAATGTATATAGTCGAATTTGTCATGCATTTCTTTTGTGCTCCAATGTGATACTTCCCATATACAGTAAAACTCCTGCTGATTCTGAATGCTATCTGTGTGTGGAGAAGCCTGTTTTTAAAGGGGGACGTGCAGCTGATGTATGTAAATAGAGATCATTTATAGAAGACATACTAAGCAGTGATTGATTTAAAAAAAAAAATGTATAATTTAAAACTCAATTCAAGTCAGAATATTTTTCAGAATTCCTTTGACTCCGGAAGTGTGCACTGTCATCTCCGCCCACATCACTATATCCTTATTAACTTATTTACAAATAAAACACCAGTACCAGAGAGATGGGTGTAAATAGGCCACAGCTTTTATTTAATATAAATTCCAACCAATAACCATAACGTTTTGTTTTTTGATGCCTGATTAAAAGATCTTTAACACATAACCACAGCTACCCTCCATACCACCATACCTTAACCACTCCAAGGATAAGGCAAGTGTTGGCAGGGTAGTGATAAACACTCCAGCTAGGGCCTCATGCCCACGTAGTGCCCATTATGCACGCGTTCATCTCACCCCTTTGAGATGTCCCTCTCCTGCAGGCATCCTCCTTACTCCGCCACCAGCTGCGACAATTTCATTCCTCCAATCCATCACCATCATGTTTAGCCTCCACCTTCTCTTGGCTTATCTTCAACGTTCTTCTAAGCAGATTGAATCAATAAAATAAATTATTATCTTATCCACAGGTAAGGGAGGGTGGGATGTTCTGCTCCTTCACTCTGACCCTTACTTCCTCTGTTTCCTCCTCCTATATCCCCTCACCTTGCTCCTCCTCACCGTGCTGCGATTGGCCCACCCCATAGTCAATCACCCCCTCCTCTATTATGCTCTGGGGGTGTCTTAACTGGACAGATTTCCAAGAATTGAGAAAGAAAATGCTTCCAAGTTATTATAGTGCCTTTGCAGTGATCTCAAAATAATACAACAAGGTCAATGTTATAGGAGTATGTACCATCCTGTCTTCATCAGCTAAAGAAGGTGGTTCCATCCCCTTCCGTCCAAAAAGTTCTGCTTGTATCTCTGGTGTTGACAATGAAACACTGCATACTGACTACCTGAAGGTAAGGTACATCCTCCCTTTTGAATTGCCATGCTTGTTGTATCACTTTAGTGTCTACAATAAAGCTTTTCTTCCCTATTACACATCAACAGTTTTTTTTGTGCATCTGTCATGCAAACACAGGGGAGGTCAATAAGTAAGGAAAAAAAATATGCCTTAGATTTGCAAACCCTTTTCTGCAATCAGACATGAACCAATGCATGAAACCTCTACATCATATAATTTATCCGTAACCAGAAAAAGTTTTCAAAATAGCAGATAAAACCCCTAAACCCAGAAAAATTGGAAATCGCTGTGTAATAGTAGCCAGTCCTCAACTTTAACGAAGAGGCATAAAAAAAGAATGTATGGAGTGTTAAGTTGTTACAGACAGAAGGTAGAATTATATCTCAGTCTGAAAACAGCCATGTTTTCTCAGTCAGTGTAGTATATGCTGTCCTAAAACATTACCAGAGGCATAGCCTGCTTTGAAACTTATTAAGACACTGAATCATTGTAAAATGTGTAAAGCAAGTCTTCATTGCCGAATGGCACATGAAACTTTACAGCAGTTCTTTCAAGACTTTTTTTTTTTTCTAATTTAAGCAAGCATGGCTCTCAGCCTTTAATAGGTCATGCCAAAAATGAAAGGCAACCTTGAAGAATCAGACCTGTGATGTGATGAAAATGGAATCTCACCACCCTTTTTGTTCATTTTAATGAGTTATAGGATCATATATTATTTTTAGATGTTCACCTGCTAGCTCAGTGTTGCCAGTGTACACACATGGAGCTGATTTTTCCTATCAGGATTTACACTGGCCGAAAATGCTTTTCATGTAAAATTCAACACATCAAATATTTGAAATAATATTTAAGGGAGGTAGCTGGCCAAAAAGAAAATGTTTCATAGTCAAAACTGCCCATAGTTCCCTGGGGCACAAGCCACCATGCTAGAAATTCAAATGAAGCAGTTTGGACAGAGTTCCAGAATTTTCGGAAAGGCTCTTAAGGGCATTGACTAAATATGGATCTATGTCAGCTGGTAGCCTTAAATGATGAAATATTGTAAGATGCTCCACAACCCACACAAAGGTCTCACTGTGTAACATCAGTCACATTACATATTGAATGAGTTAATATTTTAATGCATATAATAATTAAATTATCTAGGCACTGTGAAACTAAATATGATATATTGCATTCCCACTTTTAAGTCAATGACCCATCATACTAAGTAGACGTGCCTCTTGCAATGTGCGTCTATTTTTTACATACGTACAGCAATTGAATCATATTGCACTTTTAGTGGTTCAATGTAATATTTACAACTCACATATTTTAAATATCCTCTGAAGTCAAAATAATTTGTGTGCAGTATATTGAACAGATACTGTTGTACTATTTACAGTATGTGTATGTAGACCTAGATAAACAAATAAGCACAATTTATATTAAAGAGAACTGAAATACTAACTAAAGCTCTACCTATTTAAAAAAAACTGTAAATGTATGTTCCAAAATATTCAGATTTCATTGAATCCTTGTACACTGATGCTCACCCACTGGGTCGGCTTCACTCATGATGTTCCGAATCCAGATCTCAACAATTCAATGAAGACAATGGCTTCCAAATTACAGAGTATGTGTCAAACTCCTTTACATATCCAATATTGATTACTATCTTCTTACAGGAATACAAACCTTCCTACGCTCCTTCAGTGAGTTAAACATGGCTCACTTCAACTCATTACTCAACACCTGGCACTATAGTTTAGCACTCCTCAAGTAAGATACAAGTATATGAATTTATCCTTTGATCAGGGAAGAAAGTTATCAGTTTATTAAAGGGAGGTCACATCTCTCCAGGCGAGAGCACATACACTTTATCTATGCTTCCAAACTGCAGCTGGATGGTATGGATGTTAATAGAACATATTTAACTACTCTGATCTGGAAGTTCTCCTCACTGAAATGGCAGCCTCTTCCTTGGGTAGCTCTACCTTCTAGTTTAGCAATACAAGTGCCTTTGGTAGTGCTACATCCCAGTTTAAAGCTAGTTGCTTTGGAGTATAGATGCTATTTCCACATGTGGCAATACTTGCCTAGATTTATAGGTGTCACTTTGTTCACTTAATGAAATAAAGATGGAATTTTATATATATATATATATATATATATATATATATATATATATATATACAGTATACTGTATATATATATATATATATATATATATATATATATATATATTTATTTTTTATTGAATACAATTGTTAAACAGTCTGATATGAATTTATTTTCACTGTACTCTCTGATATTCTGGTTTCCATATGGTCTGCAATGCTATATCACGAAAGTGAACTAAGAATACTGTCATGTAGAAATGGGGGGTAGATAACACTTGGTGCAATGTTGGCAATTTTAATATGACCTAAACAGCGGAGACCAACCAAAATGTGACTAAGTGGTGACAATGTACTTCCTTACAATCAATCCTGCCTATTAATAGTATTTTGACATTACAAGAAACATACAATTTAGGTGACATTGTCTTCTTTAAACAGATCCATGAGAATCATGGGAAAATGATAACACTTAACTTCTTTTGATTAAATTCACATCATTACAGGTCTGCTACTGTTCAACTGACTACGCTTGACTCACATGAGATAGTGTCCACAGCCACTCACTTACAGAATTTGCTGTTTAGTGAATCTGACATCTATCAGAGTTATATGAAGGGGTGGAAATTTACTACTCCCGTTGAATTCACACTTTGATGAATAACCCTTTCTGCCTTGACTCCATGGATTCTGACTAAGTTCTCAAGGCCTTCAGAAAAATGTACGGGATCAAGCAGCCTAGATTCCCATTGTCCATACCACCCCCACTGATCCATAAATTAGATCTGCCCAGCAGCAGCAGTGTATTAGAATCTCCAGAAATTATACATACAACAATGGGAACCATTTCAGTGTAACATTAACAGGTTTCATAAGGGCAATAAGGACCTTCATGTAGAAATAATTGAAATGTGTCAAGAGGGTTCTCATTCTCTTAATTTTTATATTTTCTGGGTCTCATGATCCGTTCAGCTTGAAAAACCTGATTTTTATATTTATAGTTACTGATGACGAATGGGATTTTTTTTATAGACTGTAGATTTGTTTCTCCATTTGAGTCAGATTTTCTCTACTGACTCCCGTGAAGCATGGTGCTATCGAGTGCATTGTTAAAAACCATTGTAAGAAAAATCTCATTTCTAGTATTTCAAAACTCTCCTTGAGTCACACAAGGAAAGTAATCAGCTAATTAACCAGGATCCTAATACAGTGCAAAGTGACTAAGTACTGCAGCTCTGATGTTACAGAGTGAGACCTTCGTGTTGAGAAATGGTTAATGGAAAAAAAAAAGAATTACCTAAAATATAAATTATAACCTGCCGTTAAGTGATTTTGTTTGCCTGTGGATTTTGGCCAAACCTAGAGTTTTAGAGATGTGGAAGAGTGTACCTAAATGGTCTCTAATAAATCACAGAGGCAAGTGTTAGAGCGATAATGTGTGTTTACATTGCTCCCTGGGTTTATTTTAACTATACCGTTATGAATCGTTACAGACCTATAAGCCGGGTAGATTGTTGCTTTGAGTCACCAGAACCACATGTGAGTTAAATTGGTAACTGTAAGCTAAAAAATGTGAAATAAACCAATTCTTTTGATCAAATACTGTATAACATTTTACAGGCTATAGCAATTACTAAAAAAATGGAACTTATAGAACTCCATGTATGTCTAAATTAGAGAGAAGTAGATATTTCTTCACAGACAGTATATTAATAGTACAATGATATTAATTCCATCATAAAGTTCAATGCCCCAGGGGAAAGTACATATTCATGTTCTCTTTGCCTAACTCATGCTTTTCTATAACATATGTTAACCCAGTAGCACAAAAAGGAACATTGGCTAAATCAACACAATTAGGATCATACACATAGTCACTACTATATGCAGAAAGAGAGCATGCTAATGCAACCTCATAAAATAAACATTTATGCAAGTGTAGCGATACCTTGGACCTTGCAATATTTTATGTAGCAGTTACTTTGTTGCATTTGCTTGGGAAAAGTCTTTGGACTTTGTTTCCTTTTAGTTTAGCTAGTGATAGAACCCATTACGGTCATTCTAGGACTGCAAGTTTAGATTAATTAGTAAGAGCAGTTTAGGGCCCCACCAAGTACAGTATATACAGTAACATGGTTTAGCAAACTCAACAAAGCATTCACTATGTATAGCCAGTTATTAATAGTAACAAGAATTCATATTTCATTACTATTGATGAAATGGTAAATTTGTGGTTCAGAAATACAATGGAAATAACACTTCAAAAATTGGTGAAAAAATGATTGAATAAAAAAAAATAAATAAATATATTCTCCTAAATAAGTGACAATAAAAAATTTATTTTTACGAGATGCATGCATGCTTTTTAAAAAATTTCAACTGTTCCCCATATCTTGAATAAGTAACAAACATCATGGTGTAAATAAACAGCTTGACAGAATTTGATACCATTAAAGCAAGGCAAACAATAACAAGGAAAAAAAGTCACTTTAAGGAGAATATAACAGTAGAGATACACCCTGTAATTTTTTTACATAGGTTGCCTTTGAAAAAAAAACTCGTTAAGCTTACTAGAAACTACAATTAAAAAAAATAAATTAACATAGAATTTACTGGACTTTCTGGGGTAATTCCTGAATATGAATCATCTAAAGTTCAATTGAAAAACAGGGAATAGGAAGAAATATATTTATATAATAAAGGCAAATTGATACTTACCTGATTGATCTAGCAAAAGTACACTGTGCTTGATCTGAGCATGCGTAGTTGGTTAATTTCAGTAAAACTCGGGAGGGAGTGGGTCTATGTAAGCATCCAATGTCAGTTATATAGACCCGGAAGTGAGGAGCAGTTGTGATGACAATCCTGGGCTACTGATCTAGCAGTAGTGAACTGTTAGATCAAACAGGTAAGTATCAATTTACACTATAGTTCTCCTTTAACATCTACCATGGAGCATAATTACCTTGACAATGCAGCTTGAATTTATCTATTGTATTTATTCATTTTTAGATAGCGCTGATATATTATGCTTACAATCTAATTTCCCTGTTCAGTTACACACATATCTATGTTTTTGGATTGTGGATGGAAACCAGAATACCCACACAGGTGAGGGGAGAACATAGAAACTACATGCAGGTGGGGGGAGAACATAGAAACTACATGCAAATGAAGTCCAGGGAGGAACTGAACCCAGAACCCAGCACTGCAAAGCAGCAGTGTTAACCACTGAGCCACCACTCATTTGATTCCTATAGCATTGTAGGTCCTTTAAGGGATAACTTAGCAATATAATGTTATGATGGGTGTGAGCAGAGCCACAATGTAGCATTTCTGTGATAGGTTGCAAACAGGTGATATACATACATATACTGTATATTAGCTATAACATATACCTGTAGTAATGTTTCTTCCTGATATTCTGCAAATTAATAGTTTCCAAGTATTTGTAACAATCAATCAATTTAGGACTGCAGTCTTGGGATGCTTGTCAATTACCAAACTATAATAAAAGTCTGAGGATGCTTGTCAATTAACAAACAATAATAAAAGTATATTTTGAAACCTGCCATTCAAAAATTGCATGGGTACATTCAGCGTATTTTCCCAGGACAAATCTAGTACAGTCTATGCCTTCATAGTGTATTGAAGGCAATCCAGAACCCAGAAGTACTAAAAAAAATCTTGTCTTTGTATGATTTTATGTTAATATAAAGAACCATTTTCAAAAGTGACTGGATTACAGAAACTTGCAAGATGGCAGGCAAGATTAGACTCGATGGATAAGTACAAGAAAATATGGAGAAACATGTTAGTCAAATGGTAGGCAAAAGCTTGATAGCCATAGATCAGCCAAAAGGAACATGACTAGCAATGAAACCAGGAGCACCTGAGAGAAGTATACCTGGACTAGACTTTAGAAGTTACAAGCTAAACCAACGTAGAGAAAAGAGTTTATCCTTAGCTGCATGACTCTGTACATGTAAAATCTCCCAAATATGTTCATTAACTCACAAACTATCCTGAGATGACTCTATTTATTGGTTTAAGAGAATAATCTAAAAGCCGGTTAGCTCTAAATATGGCAATCACAATAGTTAGTTTAAATACCAGTTATAAGTTAGCTGAATGACAAAAATATAATTCAATTAATCCGCCACAAAAATTTTAACAGCTCCAGAATTTTCCTCGTTCATGTTTACATTTTTTTTGTAAAATGTAATATTTTGATTGGCCAAAACATCACACTAGAAGATAACCATTTCTACCTTTCTTATGGGTGTGCCAGGAATTCCGGGTCAAAGAACTTGGTTTCTATTCAGCTTTGCTTTACATTTAAAACTTCTGAATTGAAAGCATTATTAATTACTTTGTATTATTGGTCTCCGTTGTACAGCCAGGTGCTCTGACCCTTTGGGTTTGTGAATATTTTTCCCTGTTTCTCATGAAATCATATTAATAATGATAATATTGTTAATATGCCCAAATGTTAAACACTGAATTACTGAATTAATATAACATCTGTCACGGTAGTGCTAGTGAAATCAAGACTTAAGCTCATGAAAGCATTTGAATCTACTCCAGACATTATGAGCTGCAAGTTTCCTGTTTGAACTAACCTAAAGGCTTCTTTAAGAGACTGGCAGTAATTCTGGAGTGTGTTGAAGATTGTAATGTAGTAAAGACCTTTTTTTTTTTTTTTTTTTCGTTAGCTTTTTAGCATTTTAACCTGAGAAATATTTTTCTACGTTTACTGACAAGTCCTGAAATCTCACAGTTAAAATCTGGCGCGCTCCATGTAGCTTAGTTTCACCTGGCAAGAAAACATTTTCTTAATAAGATTCAAATGTTTGGAGGTGGGGGAGGGAGGAATTTCCATTGACAACAAATTTCAACATGGTTTAGAAAAAAAAGCCATGAAGTTAAGAATGTTGTTATTATTATATTAAAACATGAGTTTTGATGGAAACCAAAAAAAATATTTCTGGTTACCAACTTCACCGCTAAACAAATGAGTGATGTCTACATTTATTGCTAAACGTGTATTTGATATAGTATGGCACACGTGCAACTCAAGGGTTGCCAAACCATATCAACTGCTCAATGCCAAGTCCAAACTACATTTTTTTTCATACAGTGTCCTATGTAATAATACAAGCAAGCTGGCAGGGTGAACTTCACAATTAGCTCATTGCTGTGACTGCACAGGATAAATATGCAGTGCTTAACCTTGCATTTAAAGGAAAACCTTGCTTATTTTGTTTTGAATAAAACCTTTGGTTGCGAACAATTTGGTGGGGGCAAAACATTATTTTGCATTAAACAGTACAAATATGTTGACATCTTTTGATCTGCATATTTATCAGAAAACAATACCTTCCTTATACCTTGCACCTAATTCCTTGTAGAGTAGTTCTCAAAGAGAAAGAGAAATCTTACCCTGCTGAGGTCCCTGTCCATTTTTAATGATTCCCCTACCTTTCTGTTGCCAGTAAAGCTAATTTATCTATGTAGCACTTGAAAGAACCATACTAAAAGATAGATTTGCTGGGAGCTGAAGATTTATGTCAGATAGGTTGCATCTTAGGGGCCTATACTGTGCAGGCCCTCAAGGTATTTGAAACGATTCTAGAGATTTGAATTTTATATATGACAAGTGCAAGAGCAGTGGATCCAGTGGATGCAGAATATATTTTCACAATTGAAAATCTTCCTAAAAGTAAAGTACGAGAAAGGCAATAGAATTAAGTCTAAACTAAAATGACATGAATGGACCACAAAGTGACTTGATATCAGTTCTAAAGACTGTG
>WMED01018462.1:0-12700 GCA_019650415.1 Pipa parva | reverse complement strand
CAAGAGATCAGGGGCCCACCAGGAAACAAGAAATCAGGGGCCCACCAGGAAACAAGAGACCAAGGGCCCAACAGGAAACAAGACATCAGGGGCCCACCAAGAAACAAGAGATCAGGGGCCTACCAGGACACAAGAGACCAAGGGCCCAAAAGGAAACAAGAGACCAAGGGCCCACCAGGAAACAAGAGATCAGGGGCCCACCAGGAAACAAGAGATCAGGGGCCCACCAGGACACAAGAGACCAAGGGCCCAACAGGAAACAAGAGACCAAGGGCCCACCAGGACACAAGAGATTAGGGGCCCACTAGGAAACAAAAGATCAGGGGCCCATTAGGGAACAAGAGATCAGGGGCCCATCAGGGTCCCACTAAAGATTTTTTTTCTTGTCTGTATGATGTAATTTCAGTCTGTATGATGTAATTTCAGTCTCTATGATGTAATTATATGCTATTTTTTTTTTTTTTTTGTCTTTAAACCCTTACCTACTTTGCACTTCCCACATGACTATGTTATAATGCTGCTGCTTAGAACTCCACTAAGCTTTCGCCCACTGGAATTTGAGGGTCAGTATGACACTGATAGTAACTGAAAGCTCAAAAACTACAAAACTAAAAACTGACCCCAAACCTGGTAATTGTAAATTAAAGGGGCTCTACAGTGCTGATATAACTGCACACATACATATAGAACTCCTTTATACTAAGCCAACTGCTGACACAAATAGCTAAAAAACATTTAGGTCAGGTTCACACGAGCATATTAGGCTCAGCGCATAATACGTGAAAAAAAATGTGAAAAAAAATACAGCTCAGTGCAAGCTGATGGTACTTACCTAGTTTCGGACACACTAGCGTATGATGCGCTGCGTCTGGAACGCATATTAGTGAATGTCTACCAACACATTTCAGTGCTGTCAGAATCCTCCTTCAACCCTCTGTCTACTGATCCTTTCCGCTCAGATTCACACTAATGTAAAAGCTTAATTGACATACTTTCTAAACATTATAAACAGAGTAATGCTTTAGTTGTAGCATTACTGAACCTAACAACACCCTCCTTGGCACATGGAAAATCTTTTAAATAGCTTTTATGAAAGTCAACTGGGTCTTGTAAGCTAGAATGGTTCAATTTCATCATTTTGGTACATTAAGGGCAATCAATTATCAAGTATACCGAGAGCAATCTATAAAAAAAAAAAAAAAGTAATTAATAATGTAAAAATAAGATGAGTAAAAAAGGTGAAAATTCTGGGGGTAAGATCATGTACAGTTTTATCTACCAACAGGTGACTGAGCTTGCACTTCTCCTAAAAACCTAACCAGGGTATTCTTTCAAAACAAGCACAAAACTGATTTTTTTTAAACCTTTATTCTGTTGGTGATTGTTTTACGGCCTTTTTTTTTTAACAATTTTGTTTTAAAAAAAAGACAGAAAGCTTAAAATGATTGAAAGGCAGACCACCATGTAAAACTGGAAGAAAGGAAGTTTTAGCATCAGCACAGGAAGTCATTCTTTCTATGCATAGCTTCAAAGGAAGTCATCTTCAGGACCAATTCCCTTCCAAAGCAGGCGGTGAAATGTAATACTTTGGTTGGACTTAAAAAAGGTTGAATACCTTTTGAGCAGAAAAAGACAGTTCTAGTTATATAGTAAATCTATTGGTGACTGATCCAGTAACATAATGTGGTCACCAACAAAGACAGCAGGAGGGAATTATTTCCTTTTAAGGTTCATTTGACCTCTGACCTCTGATAGATTTTTCTATCCTGATTCAGCATAGTTATATGCTAAGGTTGCATTCAAATTGGTGAATTTTATTCATATATGTACTTATATATATGAATATTTTTATAAAAAGTGCAAAAATAAGCGCATAGGAAAGACATTGAAATGAACGACTCAGCTGTGTCGAATTCTCAAACAGCAGATTCCCATAGCAAATCTACAACAATTTGTAAAGTCGCAACATTTTTAAAGTTAAGATTGCGACAATTTTCCCATAATAAAGTCGCGACTGCGACAATATTCTCATTATAAAGATGCAACTACGTTTGTACAACAGTAGCAGCCGATTGCTACTGTCTTTATCTGGCAAATTTTCACCTATACACAACAATTGGGACTTTAGTGAATAATCCCCTGAATCTGCGGAAAGAAATGTGGCATTCCTCCTGTTGATGGGCTCTGTATAGCAACCTCAGGAATCAACATAAACCAACACAGTAAAGAGAAGAATTATTCACCAGATGTTCATCTCTTCATGACCCTTTATTAGGTGTGTAGAGCACATTACCATGGAAATGTATGAACAAGAGCAATAGTTTACTGAGGTCTAGTACCCTAACAGGAGCAAAGCAGAGATTGGCTTTTCCTATTGTAGCTCCTGAAGCTAGAAGGGGTTGGGTGGTGGTCTGGAGAGACCTACTTGTTATATTACTGGGAGAAAAGGTAAAAAATGCAAAACCTGACAAGTGCTGAATTAATGTTATCTGGGACTCTGTCTAACAGACTGATCCTGGGCCCTGTAAATACCAGTCACATACAGCATATGGCCCATTGATTTTAGGTGCACCACAGCACTACATATCATATTGTAGTGGATACAAAGGTGTGCTGTGGGAGGGACGGTACATCTCCCCCACACTTTGTTCATATGGCTGAAACTCCGCACAGATTTTAAGATTGGCTCCAGCTGTAGTGTAGCACAGTGGTTAAAAGGCAGGTGGAAAATCTTGTGGGTGGGGTCTGTTTGGACACAAACTTGGGAAGTATTGTGTTGTGGCTGGACTGGAAAGACCCCTGAGACTCTAAGGAGTGGGATTCATGGAAAAGAGGAAATTAAGTTTAGGTTTGTGAGAAAAACCTGAAAAGTGTATGTCATTTGTTTGTTTCTTGTTTTTTTGCCAAGTCAGGCTGTATTTAAGTTCGAGTTTTCTGTAAATAAAGCCGAAATCTTCAAGAAAGACCCTGTTTGCAGTACGTTATTCCACAAGATGACCAAACCATTTGAGTGAAACCCTTACAATATATCAATATATATACAGTATTTTTTTTTTTTTTTTTTGGTGGTTTGGTTGCAGGGTGGCCCCTCCCAGGATCCAGGGGCCTTGGATGACTGCCAAAAATGGACCTATTGTAATCTGCACTGTGTAACTGCTAATTTGGCATCATATTTTAAGGTGATCATCTCATTTTCTTGTTTGAGATAAAACAGTTGTTAATCCTGCTAACCCTTACAGCAAAACCCTGAAACTTAAAACACCAAACTAAATTCAGCTGTAAAGATTTGTTATCACATAGTGTTATCACATCAGCAAAAGAACCAGAATGCTGCAGGGCATCATATCAGCCTACTTTAAGTCAATAGACACTGTAAGACATAGAGACAAGCAGGGTCAATGACAAGGAATGAGCAGTCAGGAAGAAAAGAATGTCAAAGATGCATCATGATAAACATACAATAAGGCTTTCAAAACATTTAAAAAAAAGTGTTGTAAAAACTCATTATTAAACGTTCTATTCTATAAATGTATTCTATTATTATCTCAAATACATTTATTATTAGAAGTATTACTTTTATTATGATGCATTATAATTGTTTTTGGTCATTTAATAAAAAACCCTGCCCTACTTCTCGCTTGCACTGGAATGGACGGGAACCGATGGGGCTAAGGTTTCTGTTTTGGAATGAAGAATCTTTTGGCTTCTGCACATTCTGGCTCCACAGGTGCGCACTAAGGAGACTGACAGTTGTGTTTCCGGGATTTAGAATACAGATCTTCATCTTTGCTTTGGAAAGCTTATGGCGACTGCTAGGGAGGTTAATTTATTTGAATTTGTGTGTGTTATCCAGTGTGGCACAAGCATTCTATTGCTGAAAGAAGGGGGGTAAAAGGAGTATGCAATTCACTGGTCTAAGGTTGGTCCAAATGCTACTTTAGGAGAAGCTGGTATCCAGCAACCAAAGTACCAATGGCAGTCAGTAGGTTGGGAGATAGGAAAAGATAGGGTTACAGGTCTGGCATAGTGGAAAGATCGAGAGAAGTCTTGTACATTCAGATCGATATACCTTGGCAAATTCGCCACTCTGATGCTTGGTAAATAGCTGATATTGTCTCATCCATGCACACACAAATTAATGCAATTCTTGCTTTTTATTCTATAATCCAACAATAAAATGCTCTTTTAAGAGCACCTGATAACCAAGAATGAATGGCAGTTTATTTAGCAAAATTTGAGACAGGAATTTGACTTCATTTATACAGGGAATCAAATGTTCTTTCCAAACCAGTTCACATTTTAAACATGTGACTGTTTCTTATTGGATTTCTGGTCTCTTGCCCAAGTCATTGTTTAGCTGAACATCGTACGATACTAAACTAGTCTTGAAATTTGCCAGGTCAGTGACCCCTACTACAGGGAATTATTCTCTACAGTGAAGTAAACAGTAATAAAATGGTGTACTTGCTAAATTGAGAATTTAATAAATTGCCAGTTAGATGCTGCAAATGCCTATTTTTTAGCCAGATGAGACTGCACAGTGGTCCTCTGCTTGGATCTAATCATCTACATCAGCGATGCCCAACCTACAGCCCGCGGGCTATTTCCGGCCTGCGATGTGGTGCTATCCGGCACGAATTCTGAAATCCGAAATGTTGCATGTAAGTGTGAATTCACTAGCTAAAGTCAGTCGCAATAGACTGTTACTGTTGCAGTCATGTCTTTATAATGAGAATATTGTTGCAGTCGCAACTCTACTATAGAAAATTGTCGCAGCTGTTAATTTTTGTGATTTTAAAATTCGTGACTTTGAAGCGGCCTGTGACATGCAAGTCGCAATTTTATACGGCCCTCCAGGCCAAAAAATGGTTGGGCATCACTGATCTACATGTAAAATTAGGGTCGATTCATACAATTGCTGAGTTATTCAAAGCAATAATCCTTAGGGGGTTGGATTTGAAGATATAAAACAATGTGACATATCGCTATGAAAACACAAAGAATAATTGTGTTTGTTTTGTAAATGGCCAAGCAGTTAGATCACAGAATTCCATACAATCTAAATGTACTTATCTGACCAGTTCTATATCCATCGAGCCAAGAACCAAGCTCACATACTCCGGGGATCCTCAACCTAAAGGGTTTTTTTTTCATCTTGGTTTTTAAGTTTCACATGGACAACAAGCTGATCAGTTAAAATGATTGTGAAGCACCCCCAATTCACTCATTTAATCATCATAAAAAAAACCAAAATACAATAATGCAAATTCCCTCATCCTGTAAGAGAAAATAATTACAATGAATAAACTTTAACCATTAACAGGTAAGTTAATTAACAGTAGAATTTAAAGATATTGTTTAGCCCACACCAACCAGAAGTTAGCATTCACTGGTACAAAGGAACTAGTTGATTTAAAGACAACCTCTGATTGGTTGCTATTTGTTACTAGATCTCAGTATAGAAATAGCTATTTACACATAATTAGATAAAAATTGGATGTCACTTTGATATGATTTTGACATATTTATTCATATACGTCTACACAAATTATACATTTTCCAGTGATAATATAACTGATATCCTTAATGTAATATGATAGTTGTCTTTAAAACACCCTATAGAATGACAAATTTGTTTTTTAACATTTGTAATAGACTGAACCAGGAGAATACCAAGGACTATGTACTGTCCAGGAGTTTGTAGATACAGAGATGTAGTCACCAGTTGAGTTTTGGGGGCCAACCAAGGCCATTGTAAGGTAGTTACATAAACTTTAGAATAACGAACTGCACAGAAAACTATACCATGGCAATCTAACAGCCTAGGATTCAGGAGGATAATGCTTCTCTGGAAATATATGAGTTCTCATTCATGGAACAAATTACTCAGGTGAAGCCTGTGACTTCCTCACACCCAAACTATTCCATATCTTTTACTCCCCATCTCCATAACCTGGAAGATGTAATTGTCATGTTACATATATGCACCACTGTTTGCAAAGCGTGAGTCAAGCAAAAGCTTTTAGGCCGGGTTCACACTGGTGAATTTTCTTCATGATTTAATAAAAATTAAATAAATAAAATGAAGAAACTCCTAAAGTATATGAACAAACAGAGAAACATTGAAAGTAGTAACTATTGGCTGTACAATGACGCACAAGCGTTTCATAGAGAAAAATATACCCTAGGACGCTCCTCGTTGCATTTTTTTTTCCACCTTGTGAAATACAACACGAAAAATGTAACATGATTAGTAACAAAAGGAATTTAAAGATAGTGGTCACAACATGAGGGAAAAGTGCTAAAACAGTGACGCTTCTTTGGATGGAAGTGCCCCGAATGCTACTTTTTTAAGTCACCGTTGTGAAGTCAGCCTTGAGGCCTGATTGATTAAAGGGTGAATTCACCTGTTGATTTCACTTTGCTTCTATTTAAGTCACATCATCGTAAATTCACTTCTCATTATTGATTAAGCATTGAAGACAAGAACAAACGCTGTCAGATGCGTTGTGCAGCATAGTCAATCGAAGAGAAGTAGAAAGCAGAGCCCTGTCATCAGCCACCCGATTCACCACTGTGATGTGGTGAAGTTAAATGGTTGAATTCAGGGCAGTGCACCTACTCAAATTTGCTCTCTCCACAGCCTCCATCCCATAGTCAGTAGTCAAATTACCTGTGCACGTACATGCAAAGTGATGGGAAAGAGTTCTGTAAGATCGTCACTTCTGTAGACACCCAAACTGGTCACGTTTTCACCACTTTGCAGAGTTTGTTCAGTGGGAAACCATGGGGCAGTGGAGAAAAGATGCAAATTCAGAGTTTTACGTGACATTTGCCCTTTACTCGATCAGCCCCTTAATCTCCTGTGAGCAGGAGTCACTGCTGCAATCAAGAAATTCTGGCCAAGAGCGAGATAATTTTCTATAAATGGGCCTTGATTTCTTAACTTATATGTGGTGGGTTTGTTGAAGACAAATCATACATTCATACATCATCATCTTCTCTTTTGGTTTGGAGTAATAACAATTCAGAACCTCTTCTGCCTGGGAAAAACATTTTTAAATATAGAGAGAAGGTATGAAGGAACACCAAACACAATGTCTAATCATGGTGTAGCGTTATATTTCATGTGAGCCAGAATTAAACAATATAAGGATAGAAGAACACAAGCTGCGCACATGTAGAGACTGTTCTATAACTATATATTTTACTGACAAGTGATAAGCAGTGACAAAGAAACATCGTCTGGGGGGCAGTTTCCTCCCTGACGAAGGAAACAGACAAAGTAGACTAGGAAATATGTTGTTAGATGTATGTATGTATGTATACAGTATGCATGTATATTTATAAAGCACCATTAACTTACCACTTAACTTAAGTCATATAAACTAAAATCATGAAGATACATCACTCTAGTGCCAAACGCTGATTGAAACAGGAGGATGGGGGTCCCTGCTCTGTAGAGCTTACAATGTAAATGGGATGGAGACTTATATACGCAAAGTGTAAAAAGTGCAGTAACACTCAGTGTTCATTAGTGGCCTATACATGCCATTAAAAAGGATAAATAACTGCTTAAGTAGGTAATGAATGAAAGACATAGAAACCATTGCTAGTACTCCAAGCGGTTGAATGTGAGTTTGGTTATAAAAATACTGAAGGGAACGGTTCTTGGCGGAGTACAGAATTCCAGAGACAAGGCACAGCAAGAGGAAAGGGACCGTGTTGGTAAGTGATGTACAAAGACCATAGCGTTCTGAGGAACAGAGTTGGCAGATAGGTGTATACGGGCACACATGTGCAGAGATGTACATTGACAACAGTGTGAAGTGCTTCAAATGGAGGACACTGTCAACAATTCAATCTTTCCTCATTTTGCATTAAACCTGAAAGAACATATTTAATTCATTGTCTGTGCCTTTTCCCATTAACATGGTGAGGTTGATAAAAGAAAGGATTGTGGCAAAATGTCTTTGTTGAACTTTGGCATAGTCTGACTGTGTAGATAAAACCTGTCCTGAAACAATTGCACTTCACCCCAGCACATTTCAATGGTGGTTTTAACATCTCAGATTTAACATATCGACCTGTTTCACCCCAGGTGGATTCTTTCTATTTGCCAACTCCTGATTAACTCAGTTGTGCTTTAGAAAGAAAATACCTAAAATATGCCCCCGTGTGCACCCACTGTGGTCATCCATGGAGAAACTCAGCATTCAGGCTAAATGATATCTGAAGTCTACTCTTCTTTTATACCCACATTCAAATAAAATACCTGGCTTTGTTAGTTTGACATTCGGCAGGTTTCATCAGGCCTCATCACATTCTATTCCAAAATGTGAATCCAACATTCTATCTGATCACATTAACACATATAAAAAAGAAAATCAATGCGTCATTTCATTTAGACGCTGGACTGACAAGATGGATGTGCTCCAAAGTCAGCATCCCTTCAAGAATGAGGATGAAACATTTAATATAAGTGGAGTATGATGCCAACAGGGCATGCAAATAGGTGGGAATACAGCCCAGGCAAAATATCTGCTTTCAGATTAAATGCATAGAAGTATATATAAAAAAAATGTGTCTGAACAGGCTGTAATCTTTTCTAACACAGTTTTAGAAAAAAACAAAACAATTGAATTGGTTTAAATGCAGATGCTCACATTTTAAAAGCTAAAGGTATTTTTTTATTCTAGGAATATAGGACAGTGCTCCTTGTCAGCATCAATACTGGAAAGTTTTCCACTTTCTATGACTTTAAAATCTGACAACTAATTTTCAATCCATTCTACAAGTGTGGGGATAAGATACTGTGTAGGTAAAAGAAAGGTTTAAGCCAAATTAGTTTAATGATTAGCATGTACTAATACAGGTATTTATTTACAAGGTCAGTACATTTCTTCCCTATTACAGCGCCGATGACTCAGGGACATCCACTGAATTTAAAGAAAGGGGGTTTTACCATTAGTATAGATAGAAATTATTTCATGCAAAGGATTTTAAATCTCAGTGGTGATTATGATTAATTCTTTAATGAGGTTTAAAAATGGGTTTAATGCTTGTAAAACAAAAGCAGAAGCATAGGTAAGTGGAAATAATGTTTGATCCAGGACTCTTCAGCAGCTTCCAACAAAGCTATATGAGTAAACCTCAGTAAATCAGTAGCGCTAAGCAGAGCAAAGGAGACATTTTTTTTTCATTTATTCATTATATAGCGCTGATATATTACGCAGCGCTTTACAGAGATTCATTATTCATTTCAGTCCCTGTCCTGTGGAGCTTACAATCTCATTTCCCTATCCAGTCACACACACAGATGTATACTTTTGGATTGTGGGAGGGAACCACAGTACTCAGAGGAAACCAACGCAGGTACATACAACATACAACATACATACAAACTCCATGTAGATGAAGTCCAGGGTGGAACTGAATCCAGAACCCAGAACTGTAAGGCAGCAGTGATAAACTACCGAGCCGTTTTTATTTATATTTTTATCATAGAAAAGGCAACATAGCCGAGTTTCTGCAACAACATGTACAGTATTCACTTTTGACTATTTTTTTAAACAAGGACGTGAGTGATTGCTTTGAGCAACTAAATATAAAATTAATGTATCTTCTTTCCTAAGGGTCTTTAGTTTGTGTGTGGGGGTGGGATTGCTTTCCTAGATCTCTCGATGGGATCCAAATTGTCTAGAAACTGCAACAATGTCTCTTTAAGGAATAATTAGTTAAAGCCTTGAGACAAAGGTAGTTAAATAAACAACACAACAGCAGCTGTAAAAATGTGTACTTTTAGGAATGCTGAATATCTTCAGATACAAAGAAAATGGCACGGTGCTGTCCATCAGTTTATATACAGACATAAATGGAATTTTTGGATAATATGGTTATCCATTTGATTCTAATATAGCTGCTCAATATGTGCATCATATAAGAAATACATCTATTACAAGTAATAAAGACATGGAATGGTTTGGTTTAATATCAGCAGATGGAATATTTCAGGAACCCCCTCAGTTATGTGTGTGGTTGAATAGAAAGGAATGTATGGTAGGTGGATAAAACTGGACCAGTTGTGCTGAACAGCTGGTAGCCAAAAATATATTTCTCCACTAAATATTCAGCTGTTAGAACATCAGTAGATACAGCGTAATGCACTTTAAAGGACCAATAATACAAGCAAATGAAAATGACTATTTGACATGGCATGCCAATAATTCCTATTCATAAATTGTAAAATGCAATGTTTGAATTTGCATCTATTCACCACTTGCCCATGTCCACTTATTGCACAAACTCAGAAATATAATACGAGAATACGCAAATAGGCAAAGACGCGACCAATTTGGGCAACTATGATAGTTGCGATCTTATGAAGCACTTTGCATCACTTTGCGTGCAGATGCACAGGTGTGTCGAGGGAGAGAATGTGAGAACTACCTAACTCTATAGGGTCTTATTCATGAAATTCTGGCTGTGTAAAGGTCCAGATTTCCATTAATTCACACACTGCCCCCATCTTCACATATTTAGCAAACTCTGTGCTGGGTTTGCTTGCAATGGTTGTGGACTTACAGAGCTCTTTGCACCACTTTGGGTGCGCATGCACATGAAATTCAGCTATTCATCTAACATTGGAGTCTGTCTAAGCAGCAAATTATCAAGCCGTACTGTGTCACATTTGTGTGTTTGACTTTACCAGATGAAAGTGGATGAAGTAGGGGATTGATGGCAGACCTCACGTCACAACTATGTGACAATAAAGACTGTGACCAAGTCACATCATAAACTAGGGATATGGTGACATGCAGTGCTGGCTCTGCCATTAGGCAGAGTAGGCAAACGCTAGGGGCGCCGCCTGCCCAGGGGGGCGCCCCTAGCTTTTTTTTTTTTTACAGTGCCGGCCAGCTGGGAGGTTACTGCAGCCGTGGCACAAGTTTAAAACTCAAAATTGGCAGCCACAGCTGCAGTAACCTCCCAGCCGGCCGGGGGGGGGGGGGGGGGGGGGCGCCTAGGGCGCCAATAGGGCCAGAGCTGCCTCTGGTGACATGAACATATATAGTTAGTGAGGACAGTGTAAGGATGATGTTACTTCATTGGTTGAATGCTCATCATATCACATGACTATAAATCCTACTACTGTTCGACTGACTACAACACACTAAGTAAGTATTTGCACGTGGCACCGTTTGCTTCTTCACTATGGGAAAATTATGTGATGTAAATAAGAAATAGTGTATTTGCAGCTGTTATAAGGTAGTTACGGATGTTCAAAATGAAGGATGAAGCCCAATTTTGTAACAAGGGCCCATGTATTGCTAGCAATGCCATTCTGTGCTTGAGTTTTTTCTCTTGAACTCTTCCAAACAAGGCACCATTCTTTTTTTTTCTTACTACTTCACCACATTAACAGAAGAAATCATTTAAATGGTACTGCTGGAGACTGATTTGTTTAAATGAAGTTGAAATGAAAAGATGCCAATAAAGAGCATTTTTAAAACCCCACAGAATTCTTATTTTTCTTTGCCTGTTAAGTGTCTGGGTGGTTGGAGAGGATAATGACGCTTTGCATTGATGCTTTGTACTTGTAAGGAAAGTCATTATTGTCTCTGCTCAGTCAAATGTCATTTCTCTTCCTGTTCTCCAGGCCCAGGACAAACAGAAAACTCTGTCCCTGGTTTCCACATGATGTTTCTGTGGGATTAATGATAATGAACCTAGCCCTGAATGGCCAAAGTCTGGAAAGAAGTAGGCACTTTGATAGGGACAATAGAAAAGATTAGTTAGGAGTCATTAATGGATATGATTTGAGTATAGAGTAGTATATTGTAGTATAGTCATACCTTATCATGCAATAGTACCCCCCTGGTATTGGAACTTCTTTGGTGGCATCTTGCTAAGAATGATGATGTTCCATTAGTGGTAGAAAAACTATTTTCCAGGCAAAGTCCCAGACTGAATTAAATAACAAGAAATAACACATTGTGTGGAATGAGTATATGAGCACTTTGCAGTATGGGTTGCATGGCATGGTATGTTATTTGGGAATCAAGACATCTCACTCATTATTACTGCTGCCACCTAGATACAGCTGGATAAATTATTCTGCAGCGTCATGCAGAGACTCAACAGCAAGCCATCAAATGTGTTCTTCATCTCGTGATGCTGCAGAACAAAGGGAAATATTTGACACTGATTTTAATGCTAATCTGGGGCCTCTAGTATGTTTATGTGACCTGAGGATTTTAACGCTGGTTTACCTAAGAATGAGATTTATATTAAAGTAGAAGTCAAAGAAAGTTTACAGCTGTTCTCACTGGGATCAAATTAGGGCTGATTTTCAGCTGGGTAAAGCGAGGTTGGTGACCCAGCTTGACTCAGCTTTGGGTCATGTGACAAAGACTTCAATATTTGATGGAGAGGTGAATTACCTGCGCACGCAAAGTGATGCAAAGTGCTTCGTATGTCTGCAACTGACGGAAGTGTCAGAATTGGTCTTGAATTTGCCACATCGTATCTTCAAATCTAAATTAAATTCTTACCTCTTGGAGAACTAGCACTGGTCTTTATGTCTATATTAATATTCATTCAATTATATATTCAAAATTTATATTTTTTTAATTGGCACCTGTAGCCAAATGTACTGTCACTTTATCCTACTGCACTTGTTACCCTCCTATATGTTTATGTA
>WMED01018461.1:0-12700 GCA_019650415.1 Pipa parva | reverse complement strand
AAAGAATTTCCTGATTGCACTATTTCAAATTATTCTAATTCGTTGACCAGCACTTGTAGAGCTAAATTTATTAAACTCAGAAAAGCCGTTTGCGCTTTTCCGATTTTAATAACTTGGGAGAACACTTTGAAGTTTCTCCCGATAAGTATCGTGAGATTTGACTCGTGCGATACTTGCCGTGACAAACTTTTTAAATTAAATATATCCATGGAAAGGTAGCTATACTGTATGACTACCTTTCCATTGATATATTTAATTTTAAAAAGTTTGTCACGTTAAGTATCGCATGATGCAAATCTCGCGATACTTACCGGGAGAAACTTCAAATCATTCTCCCGTTTAAACTCGAAAAAGCCGAAAAGGCTTTTAAAATAGTTCTATTTAGAACTATTGAAAATTTCTCTTTACACATAGGACATTTTAGGAAATAAAATACTTGCTATTTCCATTTTCTTACAAATGTAT
This sequence comes from Pipa parva, assembly GCA_019650415.1. NCBI lineage: Eukaryota > Metazoa > Chordata > Amphibia > Anura > Pipidae > Pipa > Pipa parva. Next base: position 12,235 of record WMED01018461.1, on the reverse strand, counting down.
AGTTTATGTAAAATTCCTGAATTTTTTTTTTTTTTGTCTCTCTTTGCTGGTAGCACCTAAATTCAGGGGTTCACTTCCTTCCCAATGATACTTTATGAATAGTGTGTATAAAAACATAGACATCAAAGGAAGTGAAAAACACTTGGTTAAAGGACCAGCAACACCAAAAATCAAAAATTCCCATTTGAATTAGCATTGCCGTTATTTAAATACAGCACCTTTCTTTAGGCCAGGGTCACACTAGTGAATTTTCAACTGCATTTAAAAAAAAGCGCGCCAAGAGAAAATAAGCCCAAAATGCTCCTAGATATAAGTATTGAGCTGCTACACTAGTGATAGCAGTGGATGGTTTCTCGCTATAACGCTGCATGCTACGTTCTGGAAAATGCAGAAAAATGTAAAGCAATGAAAGTCTATTAGAAACACACTTTAAACTTAGATCACACCATCCATCTTAAGGACGTAGAACATACTTGGTGTATAGTTACGCTCCGATTTCCACACTCACTAGTGGGGAAGTGACTGAAAATACAAAGTCACGAGAGAGTTAAAAAAAAATGTATTATTTATTTTTTGCTTTGGAAAAATCAATAACTGTATTGGTTTTCGAGCCACGCAGGTTATTTGAGTTACTCTTCCATTTTGTTTTCCCAGATTGGAAAGTTAGTGAGTGTTCTTGAGGAGTTGGTCGCACTTTGGGAATCCAGCTCTGAATGTTTCTATGCCCTGGGGGTAAATCCAATATATTCTGTTTGAATGAACTGTACTAAAACCGTCGACTAGTTAAGGCTCCCACTGCACAATCAATGTGCTTATTTTTTCCTGCAAGTGAGCTGAAAGAAACAAGTATATTGATAGAGCTTGCGTGGATTATTTGATCTTCAGTATTCAGTTTGTTGTTAAACATATTCTTTATACGTATGTGGGAGTGCCGCGCTTCCTCTGGATATAAAAGAAAACGAGCAGATGGTGCAGGTCACCTTATTACTAATAAAATAAAATGTAAACCTACTCACTTTTTCTTTCTTTGGTTTACAGCATTGGATTACTTAGGTGTCATCCAAGCATTCTCCCAGTACTGGTTTCACACGGGTTTCGTAGCACACTCAGGTGCATTGTGGGGATAGATTCTCCCAAAAACTCATATGCGAGTGAAAGTTTAACATTTTTTAATAGTAAAGAAGTACAACAAGATAATAATAAAAAGATAGTGAAATATAAAACAAAACTGTGATGCGTTTCGCCGTTACTGACTTCTTCAGGGAGTAAAGTTGAGCAAAGGATGATACTGTGCCTTTCAAAGCTTTATATACTTTAGTGAGGGTAGTTTCCCACCAAAAATGGTGTTTGAAAAATCGGAAGTCCCTTAGTACATCTGTCCCGCTAATTATAGTAAATACTTTTTCTTTTTTTAAATAATTATGACTTCACATAAGTCTGTGACGCACCTGAGTGTACTACGGGATATGAAAATAACTCTGGAGAATGATTTGAAGTTTCTCCCGGTAAGTATCGTGAGATTTGACTCGTGTGATACTTGCCATGACAAACTTTAATTAAATATATCCATTGAAAGGTAGTTATACTGTATGGCTACCTTTCCATGGATATATTTAATTTAAAAAAGTTTGTCACGGTAAGTATTGCACGAGTCAAATCTCACGATACTTACCGGGAGAAACGTCAAATCATTCTCCCGATTAAACTTGAAAAAGCCGAAAAGGTTTATTCGAGTTTAATAAATTTTGCCCGTATCATCAACAAAAGGGTGAATTCACCTGTCAAATTCACCTCACTACAGTTCGAGCCACATCACCAAAATAGTCATGGATTCACTTCTTAGTATTGATTAAGCATTGACTAATCTTGATAAACAATCAGACAGCAGTGATCACTGTTAGATGTGTAGTGTTGCATAGTCAGACAGATAGAAGTAGGATGAGATGTCATGCGGAATGAGGGATATTCAACAAGGGAAGTGACATCAGTCCCACACTGTCCCACTAACTGTATTCTGTTAATATTCTATTTCTGTTACATTGTCCTTAGGTCATGTGGTCATTAACCTTTTCCTATCCTGTGTCCCCTAGAGGGGGACATTCCAAAACCCACTTTTGGTTTCTTGTTGATTTTCGAGACAAAAATGGCTAGCGAAGCAAAACGCAGACGTGTGAGCGTGGTCTAAGTAATGAAGCGAGTGCTGCTAATTTCTTTGATAAAATTCACTGTTATTGCATGAAACATCTAATTTCATGTTTTTCACCAAAAATATTAGGATTTCAATGGGCGAACAGGAAATTTTATTGGATAGGAAAAGGTGAAGTCTCAGTCGCCATTGTCACTTTTGAAGATATATTCACCTTATGCAAAACTGGAGCCCTGCCATCAACCCCCCCAATTTGCCAGTTTGAAGTGGAGAAGACAAAGTGGAGAATTTGGAGCAGTTCACCTGGTTACATCCGCTCCTTCGACACACCTCTTCACTTATTCAATAGTAGAACTGCCTGTACACATGCATGCAAAATTATGCAAAGAGCTCTGTAAGATCACATCTACCATAGATGCCCAAATTGGTCATGTATTTGTCACTTTGCAGAGTGTATTCAATAAGTGAACATGGGGAGGTGGTGAATAGATGTGAATTCATAGCTATACGTGACTATTTGTCCTTTTGAAAATAAGGCCCATCATCATACCGATGGGTGATGTGGGCGACTTCCCAGGGCGCAATCAGGGGTGCTGTCGCCCATAGCTAAACTCACCTCCTCCACCATTCCAGCGACACACCTCCTCTAAGAGCTTCTACAAAATGAGGTAAGTTGAATGCGATGGCGCTCCTTGGCTTCTTTGGGTCTTCTTGGCTCTATTCACTGTGGATTCAGCAGCTGCCGGCAAGACTTGAGGCATCCAAGGAGCGCCATCCCATTCAACTTACCTCACTGTGGAGAAACGCTGAGAGGAAGCACATTGCTGGAGTTACGGTCAGAAGGGGGAAGCACAGGGCGGGGTGGGCACAGGGCAGGGGTCAAGGGGAGGTTCGCCCAGGGCATCAATATGGCCAGAACCGCCCCTGCAATGATCAGTGTGTTTACACAAAGACATTCATGAATTGGTGAAATTTATTAAACTTGGAAAAGCCGTTTTTGCCAGCAAGACCCGAAGCATCTAAGGAGCGCTGTCGCATTCAACTTACCTCGTTGTGGAGAAGCGCTTAGAGGAGGTGCGTCGCTGGAACGCTGGAGGACATGAGTGGTGGGCGCGGCGCAGGGCAGGGGGGTGATACTGGGCGGTTTGCCCAGGGTGTCAATAGGGCCGGAACCGCCCCTGAGGCCTATAGTTGTAGAAAAGTATTCACAATCCCTAGTGGAGTTCTCCAACTATGCCTTATTTTCCTCTAGTGCAAAGCTGACGGTCATGATTTTCCTTTACTTAATGGTATAATGCTACTGCCCCTACAAAGCAGAGATAATTATTTCACATTCACATTAGGGACAAATTTATCAAAGTGCAAATTTCCCATGTGATTTCATGACCATTAGTAACATTGACAACTTTGCATATTCAGCAAATACTGTTTTTTTTTTTCTGTGCTGGAGAGAGTTTTCCCTCAGTTTGCACATTATTCCAGCTGTATATTTATATTCACCACTTTGCATCCCTTTGAAATCATGGACAATTCGGATATTCCAATGGCAGACGATTTCTAGTTCATGTTATTATTTGGTGGCAAAAAGATGTGAAATGTTACGTAAATATGTGGTTGTAGTAACTGTGAGTGAATTTACCACATCACAGAAAGTAATGATCTTTGATGAATATTCAAAGTTGGAGAAGTGGTGCATTGTCATGAATTCACTCATCTACAGAACAACTAGCACTTTGATAATGATGCCCTTCAATGTCTTCCTACCAAAGTAATTGAGTTTCCACGGCTTACTTATATAGTCTTGAATTAAATCAGATGGGGGGCTGCAGTTTCAAGTCTTGTAAAATCTCACAGTTCCATATTCTATATAATCCAAGAATGCATGAGGAACCCTTGTTACTTCAGTAATACGAGGTCAAAAAATGCTTTTTTTTTTTTTTTTGTTTGTTTTTAATATTGCTATTGGAGGTAGCAGTGGAGGACCATAAATAAATTTCAAAGTGCTAAAATCCCTGTAATAAAAATTTTAAGAAAAATTTAATAAAGTCATAAAGATCTCTCTTGGTCTTTCCGAGTTTATTGCGCAAGTTTTTTCAACCTTGATTTTTTTATATTATTTGATAGAAAGGTAGCCATTAGTAGCATGGCTGAGTGGCGAAATCATCATTGCGCATGTCTGCTGTAGGCATGATGACGTTGACGCCACTCTGCACTGCTGATGCTGGTCAGGAGGGGGAGCCAGAGCTCAGCTTCATAGCTATAGTGATAGCTATAAAATTGACGTTGTTCTTGAAGATAAGCTACTCAATAGCCCATCTAAGTGAGGACTTCCCAGCTAGTGTCAGGTAAGTTTTATAATATATGATTTTGTGTTATGCCTTTAGTTCCCCTTTATGCTGGGTTATCACTTCCAAAGCTTCTTCTAACTTGGAATAGAAGTGACGTCCTATTGCTCTTTGTAATAAGGGAATGTGAAAAGTAAAGACAAGTAGAATAATCAGACTGAATGCCACAGATAAAACCATGCTACCTGATTCCGACTGTAGACTGCAGTCAACTGAGCTGTTAGCTGTTCTTGGTGTAATCTAGGGATTTAGGATCATATTACTAATTAAGCAGCAGGCGAACAAATGTCAATAGATATTTTTCCGTGCATAATAGGACAGCAACTGTTTTCCCTTGTAATCTCACACAACAGTTAAAAATAAAAAATCTCTATTAAAAACAATGGCAAATGTGGACCAAAATGTTATTTATTTAATATGATGATGAAGTTGTAACTATGTGTAGAGCAGATCAAAGTACTAATGTGGTTCTGGCCTAAGGACCAATTATTTGTCAGCAAATCCAAATTCTTCTTGTGTCTGAATCTTTTACAGCTATTCTTTTATACTTACCGATCTGTCTTTTATGCTTCAGTGCGGCCCCTGCCCTGAGTAAAGCGCTGACGTCTTCTGCTTTTGACAAATGCTGTGCTTCTTTTCACTTCCTGTTCCTGTAAGTCTTTCCAAATCAAGCAAGCTTCTACCCCTCTCCGTTAGGAGTCACCCATACATTTAACAAGCTTTACGTAATCTTTTAATATAGATGGCTGCCCAAAACTGTGCCTCGTATTCAAGGTATAAATAAATACAATTTTAACAGGTATGAAAAGGTGAATAGGTTCAAAGGAAGCAAGTATAATATTACCTGTTTGACAAGGCTGGTGATATACTGGTAAGGTTTTAAAGACTTCTTCATGTGATCACCATTTTTTGAGTGACTTTTGGGCAATCTATAATCTATTCATATGAGTGTGGTATGAGATCTTTGCATAACTGGTACAGTTTTTATTTGGGTAGTTGATCTCTATTACATTGGCTTTCAGACATTGATCTTATATAGCCAGGACTGTTGTTTTTAGGAACATATTTTGTAGGTCCTGTTTTTTATTTCCCAAGGGACATCTTAAATTAGAAAATTGTTTTATGGATTTGATTTGTTCGATTATTCTATATCTATTTGTTGGTTACATCATTGGCATTTCTTCTGAGAAAGCTCTGTTTGATCATACAGTTTTCTCTGAGAAATATGACTTTTTATCAGACTTTATTTGAAGAAAAAATCAAAATAGCTTAAAACTGACAAATGGCTTTAACCTTCTGAAACTCGCTTACTGTGCTTGTGCGCAGAGAGTATGATGTTTGCCAGTCACACTTCTCTGAAAAATGTGACTTTTCAACAGAATTCTTTAGAAAAAACATAGAACTCGTTTATTTAAAGGAACAATCCAGCCCAATTAATAAAAAGTAATGTGTGTTGTAAATGCATAATACATTTTTTTTCTAATATACTTAGTCAGTCTTTTATGTGAAGAAAGGTATTAATTGTTCTATCTGTGTAGCAGTACACAGCTCCTTCTGTGTTTACTTCCTGGTTGGATTCCTCTGTCACTGACACAACGGAGTATCAGGAAGGTCAAAATTCATAGTTAATGAATTACCATGGGCAGTTACAATACTTACAGCTAATGGTGTATGCTGTCAGTTGCAAGCGCAGAAATTGAGCATGAGAGAATGACCAAATCCATATAAAAAGAAAGTCAATGCTTCAGCCCTTTCTTTAACAATTGCTTTTGCTGGGTTAACTACACCTTTCAGAGTTAAAAAAAAAAAAAAAGGTGGATGACATTATCCAGCTTGTCAGTCAATTCCTTAACACTGAAAAGGAAGTGGCTGAGAGAGGGGAGGAGCTTCAGTAACAAACTGGTGCTAAATTGTGAAGGGTGGAAATAAATAAATAATTTATATGACAGAAAACATTTATTAACTTTTATTTAACAGTGCCAAAAAGACTGTAAAATAACTGTTGGTGCCTAAACTGTTCCTTTAATGAATTCACTCACTTTGCATGTGCACAGTAAACATATGAGCGCCACCACAATGAACAATGAGACTTTTTAACAATGTTTTGTCAAAAGAAAATATATAAATATTTTAAAATAGACTAATGATTACCAGTCTTTTATCCAATCCTTCACTGTACACATGATCATGGAATTGGTCATCACCACCTCTCTGAACAATTTGAATTTTTAACATATTATTTTATAAAAATAAAATCCCAAACTGAAGAAGAAAAATATGTTCAGCCCTGTTGTGTCTCGCAACACAATAAATGACAATTGGTTACAGGATCATTTTTACAGGTGTAAACCTTCAATATATTTCACTACCTATCCAGAAACTGTCCCTGAATTATTCTAAAACAGACCATTGGTTTCTTGCTTTTTATCACAGCAAGCCCACTCACATATTTACCAAATATATACGAAGCTAAAATAATATCAGAGTTGCATTGTGTGGATGTAGAGATACGTTTTATAACCGAATTTAAATTCAAATATTTTAAATTCTATACGAACCTTCAAAATGCAGTACAATCTCCTGATTTCAATTTTTTTTTACATTTAATGAGATTAATAAATGACAACCAAATTCAGATCCTCTTTTGAGTAATACGTCTTCCGAGCGTTGGATAAATCATGCTTCAAGACAGAAACTAAATGCTGTTATCATTTATACAAACGTACAACATGAGGTTCTAATCCCTTCAATGAAGCATTCAACTTAAGTGTTCTTTATTTTCTTTTTGCATTAGCTGTTAAAGGGCTTCCTTCCTTCTACTGAGCTTTCCAGATGAATTGTCTTCCTATTGTTGTGTAAATGGACGTAAAGGTTATTCATTTTGAAGAAACAGCTTATATTAGTTTGGCTACACTCTATGCACTTTAGAGTGCCACACTTCTTTTTAAAGGGGAACTAAAGGTATAAAATAAAAAAATATTAAACAACTTACCTGAAATTGAGATGAATCGTTACTGTCATAGCATGAACTGTGCCGCTTGAAGAAGCCTGTTCGGTTACTCACAGGCGAAACGCGTTCGGCGTTCTTCTCTTCAACTGAGAGTTCATTGCGGGGACCAATGAGAACGCTCCCCAAAATTAGCGTGATGATGTGTGAGGCCGGTACAACCAAGTTCTAGAAGCTTCTCTTCTTCTGTGTCAGCCAGTGCACTGATGTTAAGCATTGGTGGCAGTTAATTAAAGCACAGTTCATGCTGAGACTGTAACAATTCATTTCAATATAATTTCTTTTTTTATTTTATACCTTTAAGTCTCCTTTAATAATGAGCTTCTGTAAATCTAGCTTTTGCTCCTTCTATCTCCTGTACCCAAGGGACAGCAAACCTGGCGTTAATGCCACAGTAAAGGTTGCAACAATGTAACAATCTTGAAATGTTAGCAACAAACCTCCTGGATCTAAGATTCTAATCAAGTGGATAACAGTGAGATAAAATAATTTTTTAGATGATAGCAGGAAAATGAAAGTAAAATAATAACAATATCATTAGAAAAAAAAAAACATTTGTTTTGTGATTAATAATGAAATATCAAAAATTAATTTTTGACTTCCCTTCCTGATTACTATTGCATTTGGTGTTACCCATGGTAGTTCCTCAAAAGTCAGTTTACTGACACCTTAGTTTTAAATTGTTTCCATTTACAATGAAATACTTCCATTCACTAGTATTGATCTATGAAAGTCTATGAAAGTATAGGAAATAAAGCTGCAGGGTAGGATGAATACAATGGAAAATGAGAGCTTAGCAGGAAAGCTAAATTAAAGTGGAAGTCATCATGAGTTCAACCCTATCTTGTTTAACGCTACCTGATAGTGTTCCTACTATTTCAAATATCTTATCTTTTAGTTACAAATGACTTTGATATGTGATATTTTCTTCTCCTAAATTACAAAGGTTGGCATGTTTTACATCCTGTAGCAGAATGCCAAGCATGTATTTAAATCTAATTCCTAAACAACCTGAATTGCATTTCCACATGACATGGAACATTTGTTAAATTAAGTAAACAGGCAACATTAGATGAAGCACTCCATGTACAAGTCAGAAAACTCTTTTCTATTAGTTGTATGGCTGTCTGGTTTACTTAAAATAGTCTACTAATAGTCTACGTTGTTATAATTTATCTGAATTCTATAGACCTGTCCTTAGAGCAGATATATCTGACCTTTTTTTGTGAATATTTGGCTGTATACAGTTGACTTAACTGTTTCAGTTAATTGGGTTGGCTGTCTAAGAACTTACCCATGTTCCCTTATAATTGTATAACAAAATTCTAGAAAGCCCATAACACATGATTTGATGTAACTGGTACAACTTTGGTAAAAAACTGGGCGTATGTAAAAATAAGATTTCCTACACTCTTCCCTCTCAAAATGAGATATATCTGTCAGAAAGTGAGAATGATGTCAGACCTGCCTAGATACAGTATAGAGGAATTGGGTGTAGGTGCACATGTCAATAGAAGATAGGGAAGTAGTTGAGAAGTGCTTATTCTTGGCCTACATCATGATGTCTACATACATATTAGAGTTATAGTTTGCTCTAAATAGTTCCCTTTTGTGTTTACAAGTTGTCAGTGGTAACTATAGAGAAAGTAGTTTGGATGTTATGAACAGCCTGAGGATTCAGCAAAGTGTTAGAATGGCTTAGATCCGTTCAGTTAGATACCTAGATAGTACATTCAGGGACCAAATTAGATATGAGAGGAAGACTTAGTTTACCAATGAGTAAGTAATGACAGAATAGTAATATTAGAAAAAAAAAACACAATAAAAAAATAACAAAATATTAAAATATTCAAAATGTGTGGTGTGGGTTAAATAATTTAAAAGGTAGTAACACTTAATTTGTTGCTTATAGTTTCCCTTAAACATATGAACAAAGAAGTCATTGTGGAAGAAACCTTCAAAGCAAATTGGCTGGGTTGTACTGAATGTCTGTGACCAACCTCTTCTGTTAAGAATGTCTATTTCAATTGGCCAAAATTTACAAAAATGAATATTTCTTTATGGGGAAATGAGTATATTTCACCATTTGCTTATATACAATTCATTTATTTTAAGTTTCATTTCCGTTAAACATGCACAAAGGGACTGGTGAGTAGATCATTAAGCCCATTGCAGAAGTAGGATATACCCTGTAATCAAATTAGTTCCTGAATGTCAGCGGATGAGTCATTTGTCTTTCACTTGTTCTATTTCAATGCAAGCACCGAAGGAAAGAAACGAGTTCAAATGCCTGCATTTTCATTAACGTCCTTATCTATTCCAACAAACTCAACTTTTAGGGATCTCATTACTTCCTCTTTTTTCATTGAACGTGATTGGCTATTTACCCATCTATTACTTTATTTAATTTTATTTGGTTTTGATATCCTGAAAGCTGAAGCATGAAAATGATTGAGTCAAGTATTACATACTACAGTCTTGTCTGCTAAATGCGAGACGTGAGATTGCTCTTAGTGTGGGAAGCTGTTTGTTCCTGGTTTAGGAAACTGTATGATATATCAAATAAATAGAGATCCTTCAATGGTCAGTGTCTGGAGATTTTACTGAATTGTTATAAATGATGGATTTATAGAGGGTTACCAGTGCAAAAGAAAGATGTGGTTGAGCTTGAGAGGGTTCAAAGGCAGCTACTAAAATAATTAAAGGAATGAACAATATATACAGTACCAAGAAAGATTATCAAAAATGGGCTTGTTTAGTCTAGAAAAAAGAAGATTAAGGGGTGACCTAATAACTATGTATAAATATATTAGAGGTCAGTACAAAGATCTGTCTCACAATCTATTTATACCAAGCACTGTAAATATAACAAGGGGGCATCCTCTACATTTAGAGGAAAGAAAGTTTCTGCATCTACATAAAAGGGGATTTTTTACTGTAAGAACAGTGAGATTATGGAACTCTCTGCCTGAAGAAGTTGTCACGGTTAATTCCGTCAGAGTTCAAAACTGGTTTGGATGCTTTCCTTCAGTGTAAGAACATTATAAGTTATGGCTACTAGATTACTGAAGGTGGGATCTTGATCCAGGGAATTATTCTGATTGCCGTATTTGGAGTCGGGAAGGAATTTTTTCCCTAATATGAGGATAATTGGCTCTTGCCTCATGGGTTTTTTTGCCTTCCTCTGGATCAACATTGCAGGAAAATAGGTTGTACTGGATGGACGTGTCTTTTTTCAGCCTTATAAACTATGTTACTATGTTACTATGTTATGGTTCATCTCCACCTTCTGGGTTACATTTCTTAGATGTAGTTATCTATAGATAGCTGGCACTTACTGTTTGCTGTAAGAGGTTTTTGTTAGGTTTAGGGTGCTTGGTTGGTGGTAGAGAGAAATCTTAGTCCTTTTTTGTAGGTCATGTGCAGGAAGAGTTAAGTTTTTCATTACTCAACCTTCTCCAAAGGGGTGTACATTCACTCATGGCCCGGGGGGTGGGGGGTTGAAAGACATTTAAAGGCTTTGGAGAATTCATCCAAAAGAGTAATTAACTTGCTGATCAAGAAGCAGCTGGGAAGAAACCACTATTAGAGTCCTATCTAGTAGATGCTAAAGCCCCCAATATGCATTTGGTTTCTAGGAGACAATCATGACCCCATTAAAATCCATAGGTGATCAAGGGACAAAATCATTATATTTGTCCATAGCCCTTTAGAAGAACATACGAATTCCAATGATGAGACTAACTTAGGACCTGTTTCAGTGATGTGTAAATAACAATATCTGTTTGACCTGAGACTCAATGATTTTACAGGAAGTGTAACTATGACTATGGATTAAGGGACTCAGATGAGAGGTATATGCCTCTATCTTGCAACGCTTTTATAGAAATATTCCCCTAATCTGATTTGGGTGATATCTCAGTTGACAAAGTTCATTTTGTATATACAAAGGATATCATATCCCTATCAATGTCACCATATCATTGGGTCTCTTACCTTAGCGGTGGACATTTCATACCCAATTTAGTCTTAAGATTTCAATGTAGGACATTCCCGTAATACAAACACAAGTCTCTCAGGTGAGTACGTTGCTGCCTGCCTAATTACCTTCCTTTATAAGGCTCCCAGATTTGAAGCACTGCACACTATGATTAAGTGCAAGGCTTGAAACGCGTTAGTGCTGCTTATCACCATTCTTATAAACCTTTGTACCTGTTTTTAACTTGTCCAAAATTTATTGTAATAAAGTTAAAATCCAAGCGTCATGGTGATAAGATAAAATACATATTTTATCTTATCACCATGACGCTTGGATTTTAACTTTATTTCAATAAATTTTGGATGATTTTGGATGCCGGAGTCTTCGTTCGTTTGTTGTTTGCTACATTGGGCCTCTTACTCCTTGGCACCCGCTGTTCTTTATACTGATTTGGTGGATTGAGCGATCCTCTCCTTTTTCTGTTTTTAACTTGATCATGAAATAAAATTTATTAATTTTACATTGGAGTGCCGGAGATCCTTCATTTGAATGCTACGATAATTGGATTGGATTGGAGTTCCTCCCTGCTCCTGAGCACTCTGATTATCCACTTATACCTTTTGAAAGACACTTTATCATTTTACATGGATTGAGCAGCCTAACTGGTATGTTTGCCATTCCCATAAAGATGTTTTGTTTATATTTATAAATGACCTTGCTGAGGGATTGCATAGTCAAATCTCAATTTTTGCAGATGA
>WMED01018460.1:0-12700 GCA_019650415.1 Pipa parva | reverse complement strand
ATTTGATGAATTGTTTAACTACATTGCTTTAAATCACATTTTTACAACTGGTCAACACTCTACAAGGGTGTCAAACAGATAACATCTGTACCAGTTTGTGACTTTGTAGTTTTGCGATGTTATTTTACTGATAATATCCCACTATATAGCATTAGGATTTGTTGTTGGATAGATGGGAATTTATTGCTTTGTTCCAGTGTATGATTCTTTTGATGTCAGGATGTCAAACTGATAACATTTAGCCATGATGTACCAGTTTCTGTATAAAATTGCCATTCTCAGTTCCATATTATTGCCTGATGAAGAGGCCTTAGGAGCCTCGAAAGCTTGCATTTACCATCTATTTCGTTAGCCAATAAAAGGTATCACCTATACTCTCTTATCTTTGCATAAATCTATGGCTAACACGGTGCACAACTCTACTTAACAGCCAATAGGAACACTCATGGACTGTCATTGTCAATGGAGACTTTAAATGGATTTTCCATCTTTTTACATGTTATTGATAGTAGCATTATAATACTCTTATTTGTCTTTGTTCATTATTTTTGTATTTTGTAAACTGATTCATATTTTTAGTTTGCTTTTAATTATTGTTTTCAGTTGCTATGGGACACTGACCCTTGGTAAATACTCTGTCATTTAATTTGAGGCTTGATTATTTATTTAGAATTATTTGAAATTGCTTAGCTTTTATCTGGTTCTGAACTATTGCTCTTCTAGTCTGTACTTAAATCAGCAGATTGTTGCTAGGTTTAATAAACCTTATACCTCAAATAAGAACAAAAATGGGAACAAGAAAAAAATTCTTGAACTATGAAGACCAATTACTTTCTGAATATTGCTATCTACAACAAACAATATAATAATTCAAAGCTGTGTAATATAGTAGCGCTATATAAATGAACCAATATAATTACAAAAAAAAGGTAACCAACCCCTTTAATTGATACAGTCCTGATATTCATTTTAAATACTGTGAAAATGTTACAATACAACCCTGCCAAAAAGTGTATTATATCATTTACCTGCTAAACCTCCTCCGTACAGAGTTTCTCTTAATGGAGGGAGCCGGTGCTCACGTATTGGGTTCCTTCGATCCATTTCTTCATATGAAGACAAGCTGCTTGACCCGTAGTGGCCAGAGATTTGTGTTGAAGAGACGAAGACATCTTTGTTATCCAGTGGAGTCACCTTTCTCACTTTGTGATTTAATTTTGAACCATTGAGTCCCATTTTAGTAAAAAGAGAATTAAAACAAAACTGAGTAAATGACTCATTTGTCTAAAAGAATAAATTCAGAAAGTGAAAGGTTTCTTAGTTCGTCACATTTTTACCCACTAAGAACTAAAGTTTACCTGGTTTGTGAATGACTAGTTTCTATGGACACATGCCATTGCTGTGAAAGCTGCTCAGTCAGTTAAAGATTTACCCAGTAAATGAGCTACTCGCTCAGTGAAAAACACAGGAACATGATTAGGCTCAAATTCCCTAGTATAGACATGCATTTCTTTCCTGGCATATACACACACTGAATTTAGCCTTGAAATTGCCAAAATATTCTGCTGGTTTAGGCAAGGGCTTTCAACATCGAGGACTAACGGCAGATTAAGGGGGTTATTTACTAAGGTGCGAATTCAACTGTCTAATTCTCAAACAGCAGATTTCCATAGAGAATCCGTGACAATGTCCCCATTGTAAAGTTGCGACAATTTTTTAAAGTTAAGATAAGATAATTTTCCCATAATAAAGTCGCATTTGTGACAATATTCTCATTATAAAGACATGACTGCAACAGTAGCAGCCTATTGCGACTGTCTTTATCTGGCGAATTCACACCTATATGCAACAATTCGGACTTTAGTGAATAATCCATCTCCAATACCTGCTACATATAATAAGCTTTCCAAGAAGATTTGAAATAGAAGAAATATCTCCAATCAATTAATTTGTCCGACAATCAATTCATCAGTTATCCAGTTTTTCTCACAGCACTTCAAAGATTTTTAATAAACATCAGTTTTTATAGTATTGTAGCAATTATTTAACTTTTATTTAACAGTGCCAAACAGACAGCAAATAACTGTTGGTGCCTAAACTGTTCCTTTAAGTATAACAAGGGGGAATCCTCTGTGTCTAAAGGAAAGAAATGACATAGATGGAGGTTCTTTACTGTAAGGGCAGTGAGGCTATAGAACACTCTCCCTGAGGAAGTTGTCATGGTTGAATCAATTAAAGAGTTTAAATGTGGCCTGGATGCTTTCCTTAAGTGTAGGAATATTACAAGTTATGGGTATTAGATAACTGGAGATGGGTTTTTGACCCAGGGAAGTATTCTAATTGCCATATTTTGAGTCAGAAAATAATTTTAAATCTTGAAATAAATGGTGAAATTGCCCTTTATTATTATTTATGCATATTGCCATATCGTTTATGCAGAAAATATAATTAAAGTGGCATTGTCTCTTTTTAATAGATCTATGGGAATATGAAAATGCTTTCACTTCAATACATCTATTTATGACAAATTCTCTACAATTTGCCACAGCTATTATTAGCCTGGAAACCCTCAGAAATTATTATGTAACAATTTTCTTCATCATAGTAACAATACCCAAAATAGTCAATATGCACAATTGTCTTTGCTATACTATGGCAAACGGAGGCAAATTCATTTGGTCGCAAAAATATATTCTTCAATAAATAAGTCCTTTAGAATGGCAAAAGCCTTTCCTCACACTAAGAGGGGAATTTACCATTCAGCGATGTGAGCTCCGAATCCTTCGGCTCACTTCGCAAATTGTATTATGCGCTCGCTGATATCCTGCACGTGGACATCAGTGAGTGCATTAAAGGGATTCCAGTCTCGGCGAGAGCAAAATAGTTGCCTCACCGAGACTGGAATCCCTTTAATGCGGTCGCTGATGTCCACGTGCAGGACATCAGCGAGCGCATAATACCATTTGCGAAGTGAGCCAAAGGATTCGGAGCTCACTTCACTGAATGGTGAATTCCCCCCTAAGCATTTTGCTGACCTTTTATGGTTACTTCCAAGCCCTACTTATCAGAAGCCTTTAATTTCTGTCTTGCTCTGATTATGGGCCTTATTGGCTAAAGGCAGAATAATCACATAGGGGATTATTCTCTAAAGTCTGAATTGTTGCGTAAAGGTGTGAATTTGCCAGCTAAAGACAGTCGCAATAGGTTGCTACTGTTGCAGTCACATCTTTATAATGAGAATAGTGTCACAGTCGCGACTTTACTATGGACATACTGTATTATTGCAGCTGCAACTTTACAATGGGAGAATTGTTGCAGTCGCGGATTTGCTATGGGAATCCGCTGTTTGAGAATTCTACAGTTCAATTTGGACTTTAGAATAACCCCCAAAATTAGCATCTATTCACCACTTCCCTATTTTTGCCTATTGAGCAAGCAGACTGAGATACAGCCTACCTTTATAAGAGATAGATATTGCAATGACTTGGTTAAAGGAGACCCAAAGTCAAAAAATAAAAAACAAGTGTTAAAATACTTACTTTATACTGAGCCGATTGATTACAGTCACAGCATGAGCTGTGCTATAATTAGCTGGCTCCCGATGTTTCTCTCGACGCCTCCTGCACAGCGTGCTGGCTGACTGAGAAGTCAGCGTGCAGCTCCTTCTTCTCCTTCCCTGGCCTCATATATCATCAAGCTCATTGTGGGGAGCATTCTCATTGTCCCCTGCAATGAATGTGATGATGTTTAAGCTCTGAAGCACCCAAGGTGTAACAGAGTGGGAGGAGCTGCGGTGCTGGCTGCCAGTCAGCCAGCGTTGTGAAGAAGCATCGGGAGCTAGCTAATTACAGCACAGCTCATGCTGTGACTGTAATCAATCAGCTCAGTATAAGGTAAGTATTTTAACACGTTTTTTATTTTTTGACTTTAGTTCTTCTTTAAGGTGCTATAAATAAACCATTGTGTTAGTGCAGTCTGTAGAGTGTAGCACCATGTTAACCATAGATATAAGCAGAGACAAGTAGAGTACAGGTGATACCTTTCATTAGCTATCTTATTAGATAGTAAATAAATGGTAAATGCAAGCTATTGAGACTACTTAGGTCTCTTCTTCAGGCATGGCATGGCTTGCATTTACCAACTTTTCAGTTAGCCAATAAAAGGTATCACTTATACTCTACTTATCTCTGCTCAGTGCAGTCCGGTGACCTTGTTAGCAGTGTATTTCAGATCAGAGACCTGTACAAATGAATAAAATTGTACATTTAAATGTCAATGTTATATAACCTTCATATCTTAGATCACTGAAAACATTAGTGATGCATACAGATATAAAATACAAGTATTCTTAAAAGAAAGATTTGAGGTTAATAATATTCCCTAGAGAATGATATGCTTTGGGTGGAGTTTAATTAATGCAATATTCATACACCATATTGCATTAAAGCGCTTAGTGTATAAAATATATCCTTTTCCATTGATTTTAAATTGCAGATTTTATTTTGAATTTAAAATTTTCCCCACATAAGGCAGTTTTTTTTTTTTTTTTTTACCATGCACTTTTGCTGATTCAGGTCTGATCTTTTTCTACCTAAATGGTTTCTTAAAGTACCCAATGTAAAGTTTCACACAATCCCTTATTATCTCCTTCCCCAGTAGCTCAAGATCATTGACTCTGAGAGGCATTCTCTGTACTCTGTCCCAATGCTTCAGAGTACTCTAGATATCTACATCAAAGCCCTGCATAGCTTTGCACAGACACTAGTGAGACTCCCAACCCCCAATACTTAATTTCCAATTGCCCAACCTCTGCAGATTTACACTGCAGCGCACCCACAAAACATCACAAAGAGGATACAGTATCCTCGATGAGCAACAACAGTGTTATTCATTTCAACCTCCCACCAGCTCTCGCTTCACTTCCGGCTATAGGGGAGGGACTTCCTTTCCTCGGGAAAGGGGGTCACGTGATGCCGTGACGTCCACCGGCTACTTCTGAAAACAAATCCTTTCTAGTAACAAGATGGCGGCTGTGGACCTGAGAGGTATTCTAGTCCTTTCCTCTGTTCTAGCGTGAAGTTAAAATTAGTCTGAAATATGTCATGCCACGAATATGAATGCGTTCCCCTTTTCCTTTTAGTATGTGCATGTTGCTAGCAGTCTCTTGGCTTGGTGGGAGGGTTACTATAGGTGGGCAGCAGGTGGGCAGCTGCCAGGTACATGTAGTCTTTCTGGCAATGGCATGTTTATTATTGAGGTGAATGTAAAGAGAGCACAGTGCATTCTTTATGTATATATTTTACTTTGTCCATAATGTATGCTTAGTATATGTATTTATTGACCAGTATTTCAGCACATTGTTACAGCTCTTATTACCCTTCCATCTGTGTATGGAAGTCTTCCTCCCATTTAGATTGTAAGCTCTATGGTGCAAGGACCTCAAACCTCTAGTGTCAACCACAACCTGGCACTCTTGAGGGTGAAATTTATTAAGGACGAAATGATCGCCCGAAGTTAAATTCCGATCGGAAATCAATCGAAATTCCGATCGTGCAGAAAAAATGCCGCATTTGATGAATTTCGCCCAAAGTGTTGTATCACTTTATATGATACTTGTATTGTGTAATGTCTGTATTATATTTGTATTGCTGAATTGTACAGCGCTGTGTAAATTTGTGGCGCATTATAAATAAAATGTATACATACATACAATGTTATGACTTTCTAGTGAGAACCCCAGAGTCTGTCTGAAAACCAGAGCAATGGCAGACTGGAATCCTGTCCGTGGTGAGATGGAATGATACATTATCTTGTATAGGGAATGTTGTAGTGTTTTTTGGGGACTGGGCATTTTAAGTCCTTTACTCTGTTCTTTACAGATAACTTGCTTGGCATTTCCTGGGTTGACAGTTCGTGGATTCCCATACTAAACAGTGGAACAGTTTTGGACTATTTTTCGGAAAGGAGCAACCCATTCTATGACAGAACTTGTAATAATGAAGTGGTTAAGATGCAAAGACTGACGCTTGATCATTTAAAGTAAGTTTTCAAGGGGTTTCTAAACCAAAGATTATTGGTTTATTTTTGTAGTGCACGTTTAAAGGGGAAATAAAGACTCAAAAAGATTTAGGCTACAATTAATGCATCTTACGTGGTGTTTTAAATGTACACCAACCCAATAACAATAAACAATGTTGCAAGTAAAGTTACCACTGGAGCAACCCTCTTGCACTTGCTTAGAAAGTACTTTTGTAGGGATTGGGGCAAAATAACTTATAAAAAGTCCTATTATAACTGTCAAATGCATTTGCTAACTGTTTTTATTTAAAAATCAATGATTGTGCTAATAAACAATTAATAAATTGCACCTAATATTACAAATGTTAATCTTCTCTCAGTCAGATGATTGGTATAGAATATATTTTACTTCATGCACAAGAACCCATATTATTCATCATTCGGAAACAACAGAGGCAGTCTCCTACACAGGGTAGGTTACACTTTTTTGTGGATACTTAATTTGTTTCTAAATATTTTGTACTCCCAGAAGAGTGCTGCAGCTGCAATAGTATAAAATTTCATGCCACTGACTTGATCCACAGGCTTGAGAATTCATAGAAATCATAAAAAGGCAAGTGGGTATCAGCTCTCAATTTTTTTCATTCAAATCCCTGGCTCAAGATTTTAAACTGAATTCCTGAAGAGGAAGTATGTGACAGGAGAAAGTGATTATAAACTGAAAACAAGTATATAACATAAATTGCAAAATAATTTATTTAATAGTGACAAATAGGCACATAACTATGGACTGTTCCTTTAAAATGCTTAAAAATGCAGAGACCATATGAACTAGGAATTGCCTGTCATTGGAATGAATGTAAAAACAATTGTTGCAATTTATGCTTCAATTTAACAGTGATAATACCAGAGATTTCATGATAATTTAGGCATATTGCAGTTTGGAGTCTTATATAGAAAAATATATTTGTATTGTTATTGCCTTCTTTAATAGGATTCATTTATGAATACACTCATTAACCAACAGATGTCCTGGCATGGTAGGATGTAACATTTAGAAGAAAGTCAACTGTTAACTAACGTGATTAAATGTTGTTTGGTCCCTCCCTTTTTTTTGTTATAGTTTTGAAAGATCCTATTGGGTAATTGGCTGCCATCATGATTAGGTAAACATAAAATTGTTTAATTTCCATAGTTTGTTTCCTGATCTTTTTCATAGCAGCATTTACAAATGCACCCCCCCCAGCCTAATGAGGGGATTTATTTCCTTGGTGAATGCTGTTATAAAATGTCTAGGAAATAGATAGGTAATAAAACAATATTCTTTATTTTCAGCAGTGGAATTAATTTTCAGTGGCAGTTTGGCTCAGCAATACACAGAACCACAGAGCCCTTAGTAGAAGGAAGGCCATGATTCAAATGCAATGTTTTTTTTCCCCAAAATACTAAAGTGAGGAATAATACAATTTATATGTATTTGGGCCCTCTTTTCCCCTTGATAATTAATTGACAAAAAAATGTTGACTTCAGTTACCAAGAATCTTCTGTACAAGTATGAAGTTCAGGTTTTTTTTTTTCTTTAGTTATTCCACTGGCCGATTACTACATCATTGCAGGAGTGATCTATCAGGCACCTGACTTGGGATCTGTAATCAACTCCAGAGCAGTAAGTGTTAATTTGATAAAAATGGTAAAAATGTATATTATAAAACAGAGAGGGTTCTTGAAAACAAAGATGATAATTTATAATGGACAAAGTATTATGATATTGATAAATAATGCTACAGAAAGTTAAGAGGCTTAGGGCGAAAGTTATTAAACTTGGAAAGACCGCTCTTGGGGGGTAATTCAGCGTAGTCTGAACTTACCCTCCGATCCTTCGCCTCTGTTCGCACAGACTGTTGTGCGCTCGCTGATGTCCTGCGTGCAGACATCAGTGAACGCTTTAAAAGGGATTCCAGTCTCGCGAGGTGACTTGAGTTGAGCCTCGCGAGACTGGAATCCCTTTTAAAGCGTTTGTTGATGTCTGCGCGCAGGACATCAGCGAGTGTATAACAGTTTGTGCAAACAGAGGCGAAGGATCGGAGGGTAAGTTCGGACTATGCTGAATTACCCCATTGGTCTTTCAGAGTTTACCAAGAGAAATCTCGCATTGTTCTCGTGAGATTTTTCGATCTCGATTTTTCAAAAATTTTTTTGATGGAAAGGTTGCCTGTACTTTACATTTGAAGGATGGCTACTTTTCCATCGAAAATTTTGAGAAATTGGGATAAAAAAAACTAGATCTCGAAATCTTGCAAGAACAATGCGAGATTTCTCTTGGTAAACTCGGAAAGACCCAGAACGGTCTTTCCGAGTTTAATAACATTCACCTGTAGACCTTTTTTTTTTTTTTTTTTTTTTTTTTAATAATGGTAGATTTTTAGGGAAATTTATTCCAATGTAATAACACTGGAATCAAATTAATATCAGATTCCCATATGGTGTTTAAGCTGGCCTATCAATATATCAGAAGCATTTTGGGTCTGTTGCTATAAAATGTGATTGATTTATTTTTTTGAAACATTAATTTAAATAACTGGTCTGTAGAAATAATTTCCAGCCTTTTCATAATAATTACTCAACTGATATATGTTAGTTTCAAGCACAAAAAATATACAATTTTATGAATCATCTGAAAAATTATATATTGTGTTGCCAACTATAGATATGAATAGGACATGCAATTGATGGAGCCATGGGTAGAGATATACAAAAGCTGCAGTAAGGTGCGACTCCAGTCGCAGAAGCCATTGTATTTTGTTTAATTACTCTTTAAAAAGGCAGGAGTCTGTATTCATATGATTTAATGGCAAGGAAATATTTTTTTGTCTTTGTAGCTTACTGCAGTGCATGGGATTCAGTCAGCATTTGACGAGGCTATGTCTTATTGCCGGTATCATCCATCTAAAGGCTATTGGTGGCATTTTAAAGACCAGGAGGAAAGAGGTATTCTGAGGAAACCAAAAGCCAGCATTGTACTTGAAACATTTAAGATTTGATTGCTTCAATGAATTGATGTTTTGTGATTTGGCTTAGTATAAATTTGTCTCTACAAAAATCAAAGCATTATTAAATATGGCAAAATGCTGATAAGTACTAATTAGTTTAGAAGTTCCCTTAAATTGGTTTAACTGTGTTAGTTGATCCAGGCTTTGATAATACAGCCACATGTTTTACATGGCCATTGTGTCAGTAGATTTCTTGTGGTTGACTGCAAAGATCAGGTAATATAAGCCTTACTTAAAAACTTTTAAAAAGTGTTTTTGTTGGCCAGACTTCAACAGAGCCAACAGAAGAGGTGGTTGATTGGACAGAAAGTATTGCTTCTACAATATAACTTGTACAAACCATGTTCTTTCAGGAATGGTTTTGTTAGGCTAGGTTCAAACTAGCGTATTATGCTAAGCACATAATATGCTAGTGTGACAAAACAAAGAAAAATACACCAAGCGTATTCTTCTTTTGAACTTACCAGCAACAGTGTGAATGCTCCCTCGGCATTCACATCACTTCCTGCGTGGTCGCATTTTGGGCGCAGCGTATAATATGCCGGTCAAAATGCGACACACAGCACAGTATTGTGTTAATACTCCTAGTGTTGCCTTGAACCTGATGAAGGAAGGGAGAATAAACCTTCCGAAAGCTTGTTTATTTGTTAAAAAGACTGTTGGTCCAATACAAAAGTATCATCAAATACGGCAATACTCATTTTTTAAATATTTCTTTATTTATATACTTTTCCTCAGAAAAGTCTCAGCAACTGTTTTGAGATAAAGCTTCCCTTAAGAATTTACATAAATTGTGGGTGTATGGCCACACGTGTTTGTCGTGCTTTAACATGCTAATATAAAGCTGGCAGTGTTTTTGTATTTTAATTGCAGCAGGTTGAGAGTGAAATTGCCAGACATGAAAACATTAGTGTGGCCCTAGAGTAAACCTTACCATCAGTGCAAGTTTTGTACCCAGGGGTTGATTCGTTTTCTAACACATCTGTTGAGCTCCCTGTTTTCTTAGGCTTTAGGTTTGTAATTAGAACATATTGGCCAATGATGAATTATAGACCTGTTGCAGTCATTGTACATGCAAACTCTTACCATTTGTATTTAGTGCAGTTTCTGTCAATAGAAGCTATTGCTAACATGTCTGCTAACAGTAACATTAATAAATTGCTTGTTGTTGCAAAGTAATGTTTCATATTTTGTAATTCCAGATAAAGCCAAGCCAAAGGCAAAGAAAAAAGAAGAAGCCAGTTCTCTTTTTCAGAGGCAACGGGTAGATGCTTTGCTTCTGGAACTAAGGCAAAAGTTCCCTCCCAAATTTATTCAGGTATGACTAAATACGGCTTTACAATATTAGTTTAAAGTAGTACTCTAATTTTAAGGCTAGGTTCACAGATGGCGTTTTTGCTCCACATATTTAGAAATGAGCGTCTAGAACAGCGGTTCTCAACCTTTTACCGGCTGCAACCCCTGGCGCTGACGTCACTGTGCATAGCATGGTGACGTTTGGGCGGAATGCCATCACGTATGCGCGTCACATGGTGATGTTTTTGGCTGACATCACCCTGCAGGAACCCTTATAAGAAGGGTCCAGCGGGCGCTTCCGGGTACCACAGCGATTCTCGACCCCCGTGGGATGGTCGTGCGACCCCCAGGTTGAGAACCGCTGGTCTAGAAAATACAACGGCGTATTTCAGTCCGGCGTATTTTCTAGATGTGAATTTCTATTGTACTTGCCCAACTCCAGTGTGAAGGCTCCCTCGGCTCCTATCAGGTCACATTTTGTGTGCGGCATATATATGCTGGCAAAAATGCGATGGGCAGTGTTCCGTACGCAACGTAAGCATGTCATACAATAGTGTGGCCGGAACAAAGTAAGTTCATAGGTTTACACAGCGCGGCTTTTTTAAATTATTATTTCTATGTGTGATGTATATACAGTACGTTGCACATAAAAATGCCAGTGTGAACCTAGCCTAAACCTTTTTCTGCATTTAGGTTGTCTTTCATTGAAAGTAATTTGGATTAGCTCAGTAAATTATCTTAGGTTATTTCTCTTTAGAAGAGTCAAGCCTCTTTACAAATTCATAAATGTAATTTTTTTCTTTTTCTTTAGCAAAAAAATGGAGAAAAACCTGTGCCAGGTAGGTTTCTATTTCACCTAGCCTTTTAAAGAACATTTTACATTTTCTACATTATATATTATGCAATGTAATTTAACTCCTCCTTAAATCAAAATTCTAGAACAGACCTCAATTTCTTACTTGTTTCCTCTCTTTGCATATTAATTTGCACCCTTACTGTAGACTTAACTACCATATTCAAACAAGATCTGTACACATACAAAACATCCTCTCACAACTTCTTTTAAGTTTATTAAAGGGGAACTATAGTCAGACTACATCTTTTCATGTGCAGTTCTATACCTTAGTGAAAAGCATTTCTCCCCAGTAGATGTTTCATCTTAAGCAGAATGATTGAGTAGATAGCACTGATAAACTCCCACATCAGGAAATGTGTGTGTGTGTGTGTGTGGCATGTACTGGCCAGTTTTCCATTGAAAGGTACCCTCCTCTGGACATTTTTGTAGTACTACTTAAGGCCAAAAGGTCAGTACACTGCTTAACCAATAGCAGTTAAGCAGCTTTTTCTTCTCATGTTACCTGACTTGTTTAGGGGAGGACAAAATGTCAGTTCTCAGGAAAACTAATTAAAGGAGACCTAAAGGCATTAAAAAAAAAAAGGTCAGATTGTAGTGACTTCTCTCACAATTGGTTTAAAAAATATTTTTGCTAAAAAGCTTTATTGATGACCTTGTAGATGGAAAATGACCTTGTGTTGAGAAGAAGATGCTGCAATTCTTATTAATTGTGGTCAGAGTACCAGAGATCCAGCATAATCTGATACATTTAATTTAATATCCCTATAAGCAGTCTGCATGCTCAGCAGGGTTTGAACAGTCTATGCACACTGGCAGAATGGTCACTGTTAATTTTTCAGAGGCAAGTTGCCAAGATCAGCTTGCCATGTTCCATCAGAAATGAATATGTGCATTTAAAGGCAAGAGGAAAATGTTTAAGGGTTTATATTTTTTTGTTTATTGCAAATTATTTGATATCATGTAGCATTTAATAATATTCTACTATTCTGCTAAATACAATTTTGTTTGCAGTGGAACAAATAAAGAAAGAAGTCGAACAACCAGCTGAAACCACAAAACAGGAGGAAAAAGAGCCAGTGAAAGTGACACAACAAGGATCTAATTCCAAGGCTCCCCCAGAGAAAAGAATGAGGCTACAGTAGCAAGCCAAGCTTTGTGCCTTACATATTATTGTTTATTGGACTGTTTAGCACTAAAATATTCAAAGCAGGAAAATGTCTTCTGATGCTGTCTTGCCTCCAGTGATGTGTACAGACTGAGCGTGTGACAGTGTATGAAAAGCAGTGTGTACTGATATTTTGTGGTCCCATGGGATCTTCAGTGTATGTAGGTGTAAATACATTTTCTAAGTAAATCTTTCATTTTATACCCTGTGAATGCATACTTCTATGTATTTTGAATAGAGTGAAAGTGACCGGTATGTTTAACATTTTATTTACTTTGATTGTGTGTTTTTGTTCTTTGCCATGATAAGTTGTAT
>WMED01018458.1:0-12701 GCA_019650415.1 Pipa parva | reverse complement strand
GTGTATAAGTCGAGTATATGGTTTTAAATGATTTTTTTAACCTAAATTTCTCGACTTATATACGGTAATTTATTATCAGCTAGCTTTGCAGTATGGATATTTTGGAGATATTAGCATTAACATCCCTTTAGTTGCATGGTAATCAGTCCACTTGCACAACACCATTACTTTTAAAAGGGGGAGACTTCTGAAATACACCTTATCCTGGACTGCATAGCATCCATTACAATCTTGAATTCTTTTTTGAAGTGAAATATTGGCTTTACACAAATTAAATGAGATAAGAAGGTATCCTAAATTGCAAATCAAATTCACTTAATTGATCTACATAACTGTAAACTAACCATACCCTCCATTTAACCAGTTACAGCTCAGTATTCAATTAGAGCAGCGGTTCTCAACCTGTGGGTTGCAACCCCGGCGGGGGTCGGGAACCACTGCGGCACCCGGAAGTGCCTGCAGGACCCTTCTTATAAGGGTTCCTGTGGGGTGACGTCGGCTCAAAACGTCACCATGTACGTGATGATGTTCCGGCTGAATGCATTTGTAAATTATATCTTGTTAAAGTAACAAGCTCTGCAGTGGGGGGAAGGGTTATGATTAATTTCTGCTAAATACATCATATGAAACTGCAGCTGTCTTACTCACAATCCAAATTCCACAGTGCAGTGCAGTTGTAACACAGTCCCTGAGAATTACAGACTGAGCATGTGTAGGGTCACTGACCAAGGATGGAGGGTTATATAGAGAATAAAGAGGTCTACCTTCAGGGGCAACTTTACAGACATCAGTGGTCAAAGCTGTTGGGCTGGTGCACTTATGAGCTGTTGTAACAAGTCCTATACATAAGGCGCATCATTTTTAGCCTAAATTTTCTAAGGCTTTAGTTGCCCTCTAACAAGTGTGCCAGATCACTTGAGTTGGTGACATGTAGTTTTCAAGTGGCTTTGGGTCATTATATCTTGAAATGGGTGTTTCATGTTCCCTGGTTTTTGAGCTTGACTTTCAGTTTGTATGAATG
The DNA here is from genome assembly GCA_019650415.1 of Pipa parva. Lineage (NCBI taxonomy): Eukaryota > Metazoa > Chordata > Amphibia > Anura > Pipidae > Pipa > Pipa parva. Next base: position 11,680 of record WMED01018458.1, on the reverse strand, counting down.
AGTTTTAAATTAGGGAGTTTATAATGAATTGGTATAAACCAATCACAAATCAGCAAGAGAATTAAGTCAGAGTTGGCTTGCCTGGATCCTTGACCAGACTCCAATTCAAATTGCAGAAGGTTAGCTCATTTCTAGACAATTCAAAATAATTATTTGAGTATAGGAACCCTTTGTGTGAGTGTTTCAATATTCTGATTCTGCCCTATTTTCAGCATTGTTGTGCACTAGACCACTGTAACATGCCAGGGGCTGATCAGACCACCACCAGAGGATCTATAGTGTACTGACCATGAGAATTTTGTACACAACGATTTCTCACTGCTCATGCTTCCCTACAGCTCCAGGTGGGTGAACCACAGAGCTAATACACACTTCTCATAATACGGCCTTCTACATTAGTTGCACATGAGACTTGAACCAGATCAGTAATGTGGATTTACTTTACCGCAGTTGCATTGATGCTACTTAAACACCAAAGAGCGAACTCTAAGGAGATGCTGGTCTTTACCCTTAACCTTTAACCAAGGGGGTCTGAACTTTTCCACAGGAGACTTCCATGTCCTTGCCCTCGGGTTAACCCCCACACTGGTGTCAGCTGGCTGTAATGCTGAACTGGAACTCTAACCATGAAGACAAGAGCAGATCAGCTGTAACCTACTGGATCTTAACTGCAACCATGGAGTCTTGGAGGAGATAACAAAGGAATAAAATAATAGAAAGAGTAGGACAATAACATAGGTACTTCCTAGAACATAGCCATAGCCTAGTGATATTTATTTCATAGAGACAAGACTGAGGGATACCGTAACATAATGTACACTGAAACACATAACAGAGAAAACACAAGACAGAAACAAGAAACAACAAACACAGAGCATAAACAGAACCTTGTACAGAAAAGTCTGCAGCACTAAACAGGAGAACAGGATACATACTCTAAGCAGGAGACCACCGAGCACAGGATACATGCTAACAATGAAACGTGGGTTCAACATTAATGATCCGCCTAAGCACAGAGCTCATCTCATGAATCTCCAGCTGCCAAAGTCACTGCTATGTGGGGACCTGCCATGTCAATGGTAGAGTTGGGTTCCCTGACAACCCACCACGACTGACTATACAGCTGGTGTTGTCAGCCACAATGAAGTGAAGCTGTGACTCATCACAACACCCCAGGAGAAAGGATGAAGGATTTTTTTAAGAACACTTTTTGGACTTTGTAATTCACCATTTGCACTATCAAGTATAACAAGTACAAGTCTGTCTGTTGTGGTTTCAGCATGAGCACTCACCGTGATTGCATTTGTTGTTGCCATTTTGCGTCTTGCCTTTTGCGCTCATTTAACCCAAAATGAATAAAAACAAATCTTACATTTCACGTTTCCTTGTAAGTAAATTGATTCACAGCATGTGTTAAAGCTGACAGCAAAAATAATCTTCTGTTGGCTACAATTTCTGCTGCTAGCGGCTCATTAGAGAATTCATAGGATTCATAGGAAATTATCGTCTCCCTTATAATTCAAAGAGGTACATGACAAGAAACATTAGCAACAATTTGAAGCGCATTATTGCCAATTTAGCACTGCCGACCATGCTTTTGAAGTGTCTTGCTTCCGCTGGTTGATAAAGGGGCACTGTCAACAAATAATTGCACTGTTATTTTAGAATCCCTTTTAATTGTTTACACAATCCCGAATGGTCATATAATTCACCCTTTTTTTATATTGTTCATCTTTTAATAGTCTGAATGGTTTCAGTTCATCTGCTTCAAGTGTAAAACGGGTTGAAACCACTCAGGTTTCTCAATTCATTAGTGATGTGTAAGAAGTAGAAACTCGAGCCTCTACAGATAAACAGCTATGACAGAATAGGTATTTTACCAGCATGCTGTTCTCTGAGGTAACTAAACACACACATACAACTGCTAAAATAAGGCTATCTGTGAAATGTATTAAACTCGAAAAGACCACTCTCGGTCTTTCTGAATTTATTGAGCAAGATCTCTCATTGTTCTCGTGAGATTATTTTTGATTTTTCGATACTGAGTTTTTCAATCTCGATTTTTCGATAAAAAGGTGGTTGTACTAATGCAAAGTATGGCTAACTTTCCATCGATAAATCAAGATTGAAAATCTCGAGATCGAAAAATCAAAAAAATCTCACGAGAACAATGCAAGATCTCACTCAAATAACATGGAAAGACTGAGAGCGTTCTTTTCAAGGTTAACAGATTTTGCTGTAGTATGACTGAATTTGCAGGCTTGGGGATATACAGCACCATGGGTCCCCTGGATATATAGGTCCTACACAACCATACAAATGACAATGGTGGTGTTAGCTGTGTTAGTCCTGGGTCCTATACTCATTACTCCAAGACTCTGAAGGATAGTTTATAGAGATTTATGAAGTATTCATAATAATCAGGGAAAACACATACAGGCCCTGAACTTGCAAGTAAAATTAATGGGACTGATTGACTAAAGGGTGAATTCACCTGTCGATTTCACTTCACTACAGTTTAATTTGCATTGCCAAAATAGTCACAAATTCACTTTTCATTATTGACTAAGTTGCAAATAGGCTTGGTGGACAGTGACAAACATTGTGTGGCATAGTCTGTTTAATATAAGCAGAATGTGGAGGACTCCACATATTATTTAAGTGCTCCTTAAGATTTGACATAACCAAATTGATTGCATACTTGCCACATTGTAGAAGTTGCTCAATAAGTGAACACAGGAAGTGGCGATCGAATGCAAATTCATAACTATATGCAACTATTCGGCCTTCGGTCAATAAGGCCCTATGTGCACCTGTCTTCTTAAAGGAACAGTATGGCCAAAATAAAAAAAAAAAATACATTTAATTATTTGTTACTTACTAGCTTTTACTAAATGCATTTTGTTATCAATTTAAAATAAAATAAAATTGTTACCTGTAAAGAAGTGCTGTACAGCACTTCCATGTTGTAGACTCCATCTTCATTCTCTGCAGAATGAGTCTGCAGATCCCCTTTGAGAAGCGCAGCCCTCTCCAGCCGTGCTGACAGTGAAGCCCCACACTGGCATTTCCTATATCTCACGTTGAGAGGTTACTGGGTAGTAGCTTTCCCCTTGATCTCCTCCCTAGCAGGATATTTCCCATTCAGAGTGTCATAGGACTGGCTTTAAAGGGATAGGATAACATTTATTGGACTAACATGCATCCCCTTTAATTATCCCTGTTAAGAAAAAGGATTTTCTTTTGTTCAAAGATGACATTTTTGTAATCAAATGATTGCTGTTTGATTTGACCACATTGTAAAATAATTATAGGAAATCTTTAAAAAGCTGAATGTAGGTGCAGTATGTGGAAGAATTGGCTGATATTTTATAATGACATTTTTCAAAAATTCTGAATGTGGTTCAAACTTAAAGATGAAAGATACACATTTATCTCTCCTCTTTCTATAATATCTAGATATTATTTACCCCCTACACTCCAGTTTATACTCGGAGATAGTGTTTAGTGCTCCAGTTAAAGGAGTGAGTAATTGCAGGAAGTTACCAAAAAAACAAAGATATTATTACTGCTACAAAGATATTATTACTGCTACAAAGATATTATTACTGCTACAAAGACATTATTACTGCTCCTGGACATATGATATCTTTCCAAGTTTATTGCGTGAGATCTCGCAGAGTTCCCATGAGATTTCCACGCGCGTTTACCTAGAGCGGTCTTTCTGACTTTAATAATATTATCATTACCTTATTATCATTACCCCTTTATTTAAAACAGCTGTTGGTGAAGCTGAAAACGGTAATGAAACTAGGAGCGGACACATGTAAATCAGCAATAACAGTAATGTGCTATGATATAGTAAAATTGGTAAATTGCCATTACTGTTTCATAAACACTAAAATCAACAAACTGACCTGAGGAAAGGGCACTTATGTGGGTATTTATAATCATGTAAAGTTTTTTGGGGTTTTTTATTATATATTTATTTGTTATATATATATAGTATAGTATAGTATATTACAGTATAGTATTAGTATAGTGTAGTACAGGGGTGGACAAACTACGGCCCGCGGGCCGAATCTGGCCTTCCAGAAGTCTCGGACCGGCCCACGGGACGATATTAAAATGGGGGGCATGGCCTAGCGCCATAGGTATCAGCACGCTAGACACGCCCCCCAGCCCTCTGAAGCCATCGGGCCGTTCATGCAGCCCGATGGCTTAAACATTTGCCCACCCTTGGTATAGTATATTACAGTATAGTATAGTATATTACAATATAGTATAGTATAGTATAGTATAGTATAGTATAGTATAGTATAGTATATAACAGTATAGTATTAGTATAGTATATTACAGTATAGTATTAGTATAGTATATTACAGTATAGTATTAGTATATTATAGTATATTACAGTATAGTATATTACAGTATAGTATTAGTATAGTATATTACAGTATAGTATTAGTATAGTATAGTATATTACAGTATAGTATAGTATATTACAGTATAGTATAGTATAGTATATGCATACTGTCTTTTTGCCACTGACAGCTATAAATGATGGTACTTTACAGTACATTTACTGTATAATACCTATATAAATATCTCATAGATCTAGCTCCACATTTAGGGGGTTATTCACCAAGGTGCGAATTAGACTGACGAATTCGCAAACAGCGGATTCCCATAGCAAATCTGCGACAATTTCCCCATTGTAAAGGTGCAACAATTTTTTAATGGTAAGATTGAGACAATTTTCCCATAATAAAGTGCGACTGCGACAATATTCTCATTATAAAGACACGACTGCGACAGTAGCAGCCTATTACGACTGTCTTTATCTGGCAAATTCGCACCTATTCAGACTTTAGTGAATAACCCCCAATTAGACTTGTTTAGCGCTACTGAACTTTAAAATTATTTCTGTTTTGTAAACAAACTTTAATTCAATATATCTTTTCTAGTTCTTTGCCAATGGGTGAAAAGAAAAGAACCTCCCATTTATTGCTGAGACTTGTATTAGACAGTTGTAAGACCCAGGATCCTTAGCTACATATATAGACTGGAACTTGCCTTCTTTCAGTTGCGGTATTGACATTGCAGAGGAAGGATATCTGCTGGAGGACCAAGTTATGGACTGTTTATCTTTTCAACAGTGAAAGGCAGCAGTGCAAAATGATAAATGAAGATAATGTCTTTCCATACAGTAGATCAGCGTTTCCCAAATGGTGGGTCGCGACCCACGAAAGCAAAATGCCGGATCACGAGAGCGTGTATGGGTTTTCATGACCATGACTGAAAACTAGTAATGGACTTCGCGCACGGCATCGCTCATGCCTTACTAGTTTTAAGGCGTACAATGCGTGTTGCATCATGAATTAGCCGCCTCATGAATATTCATGAGCGGTGCCGTGTGCGAAGTCTCTTACTAAGTGGATTAAAAAGGATAAGCACAAAAATAACCGGGCCACGGAAAAATACGTTTGGGAAACGCTGCTGTAGATTACCTTATGGAAGGGAGGAATGTGAGGCCTGATGGAGGGTGGGGGGGCATGTTTTTTACTTCAGGAACATGCAGAAAGCCATCAAATTCCACTTGCACAATGCAATGTGAGCTCTGCAAGGCAATTTGTCATTTTTCTGACAGGAGGATGTCATCACATACATTATCAGATCCTTAAAGATTCAGAAATAAAGCTAAAAAAATTTAAAAAGACCTATTAAATACATACTATGCTGTATTTTCACTGCACCGAGGCACTTCACACACAAGATTCAGCCCAAAGTTCCCCTCACTTGTTGAATCTTGTGTGTGAAGTGCCTCGGTGCAGTGAAAATACAGCACAGTTCAAACTGTGACTGCAACAATTCAGCTTACTATGAGGTATGTATTTAATAGTTTTTTTGTTTTTTTTTTAGCTTTAGCTCTCCTTTAACAAAACAAAAAACCCAGGAGTCCAGGCACAAATCTAATATACCAAAATGGTCATATACATTGGCTCATCAGCAGAGTTGACTAGACTAAGGATGGGTGATGCTGTTGATAAACTCACCTTAATGTTTGGGTTAGAGGAGGTGTTATAATTTTAATAATGAATGAATAGTAAGATGAGATTAAGTTAAATACCAGCATCGACCCTTTATAGTTAGAAATAATATATTTGTTTTCCTTCATTACCACAAGATGTCACTATTACTTAACTTGATGAAAGAAAAGACAATCCATTGCAAGCAGCTGTTATAAAGGTTGTATCAGCACTAAACCTTGGACCTTTATTAGTACAAAGACGTCTTAACATCCACCCCATATATAGTACTTGTACAGTTGACATAACCAGTTAGTCTGAGGCCCTACAACAGCCAGATGTCATATTTTATCAGGTTTATTAGGTCGAAACAAAATAACAAATAAATATTACTAAAAAGAGGAATAACATGGGAACAAAGGACAAAGTTGTGATTTATTTTTAAAGGGGAACATAGTTCCAGTTCAATTATTTTTATGGAACCTCTACAGGGAATAATTTATATGTTTAATAGGATGGGAAGCGGGTTATATTTTAATGATCTTTATTTTTCTAATTGACACATGAAAATTTACTGACAGTTAGCAACTCTGGTAATATTAGCTCATTCAAGGAACTGTTTAGTTACAAATTCTTTTGTCTATCCTCTATCATATTTAGATGTGTGTTTATTATAGCATATAATATTAAATGATTTCCATCCTTATCAATTTACAGACAGTTTCTTACTGAAGCTTCTTCACTCTATCTACTTCCTAATCAGCATGTCAGTGGAAAATTAAACCAGTGATCTGAATGATAGGCTTGAGAATTCTAAGTAATCAATCAGAATCCTGCAAGTTTACAACATCGCAGATGATACATACGTTCTTTATTCTCTGAAAGTATTAGGTTGGAATTCTCCAGGGCTGTGGATCGAGTCGGTGGCATGAAATTTCAAATAGATCATCTGTAGAGGAATTAGGTGAGAATGGAGGGATTTTCTATATGAAAGTAATTGCAAATTAAAAAACACTGAAAATTAGTAAATAATGAATTTTAACATTGACAATTATAATGGCAAATAACTAGCATATTGCACAGTTCATTTAACCCGTAACAACACACATATCCTGTTATATGCTATATAAAGAGTGTCCATGATGACTTGGTCATTGGTTTTGTTACATGATTACCTTAATGTTTTCTTGACCATTGCAGCTGTAGTCTGGTCTTAGAATTAATCTCTTAAGGCTAAAAAGCATAACTTTTAAAACCAAAATTAAATCCTACCTTTTGGAGCACTAGCACTGATATTTATCACTGATTTGTGCTTAATATTTATATTTATTTATGGTCTTGTGTTTCAACACATGGTCACAGCTCATATTACCCATCTGTGTATGTAAGTCTTCCTTCCATTTAGATTGTAAGCTCTACAGGGCAAGGACCTCCATCCTCTTGTGTCAACCTCAACATAGCACTTAAAGTGATGTACCCTTGTGATATTGTTTAATGCACCTTTCCCATATCTGTATTATATTTGTATTGCTGAATTGTACAGCGCTGCATGTATTTGTGGCGCTTTATAAATAAAATTATACATATATACATACTTAACCTCTGATCTCCAGCAAAGCAAAAATTCAAACTCTACAGTAGCCATATTCTGCAAACGGTAGCCATAAATAAAGAGAATTTGTGTATGTAAATCTACCCCGGTGATACTGATGCATAGTTTTTTTTGTGTTTGTTGCTGTTATTAATACAATAGTAACCAAGAGTTGTAAAGAGTAGGTTCAATTTCTCTAAAAGAAAACCAAAAAGTCATCTTCCTCACTGCACAAACAGAACAGCCCAATATTTTTTCAATGAAACTAAATAAGAATGTGCTATTCAAGGCAACTTGACATCAGCAATTGCAGCTAAGTGTGCTTCATTATATTTTTATATATATTAATTTGTATAAATAACCAATACTATTCAAACATAAGTTATTTACTATATTTTATTGATGAAGTGTTGGTTTAGGGGGCGTCAGGGTCTCTTTGAGGGGGTTATTCACTAAAGTCTGAATTGTTGCATATAGGTGCGAATTCGCCAGATAAAGACAGTCGCAATAGACTGCTACTGTCGCAGTTGTGTCTTTATAATGAGAATATTGTCGCAGTCACAACTTTATTATGGGAAAATTGTCACAATCTTAACATTAAAAAATTGTCGTGACTTTACAAAGGGGAAATTGAAGCGGATTTACTATGGGAATCCACTGTTTGCGAATTCAACAGTCGAATTCGCACCTTAGTGAATAACCCCCTTATAAATGTTTCCTCTTGTATTAATTTACAGAACTGACAGCTGCTTGTCTTTTTAGATTTTACCCACAGGTGGAGCTATTCTCTCAATTTACACACACTCAGTTTTTTAGAATAAAATATTCATTTTATTTATTTCAAAGTTCTTTTAGATTTTAGATAATATTTATACCCCATATTATGCTAGCATTGTGTGCAGTTTTATATAAGCTATATACTTTTTAAATACGCATTGTATATTTTTTGACTGGCCAGATATCAAAAGGACAATAACTTAAAGGGACACTAAAGCCTGTAAAAAAAGTGCTTTCTATCCATTGGCCACCTAATTTTAAGCCCAAGGGTTAAAATGACAGATTTCAGCTTACTGATTTTGCAGATCATAACAATAGAAGAAAAAACAAGCACTTGGAGCAGAGATTATCGACAGTTTTTAGCAGTGGTAGCAATGTGCTTTAGAGAAGGAAAGAGCAGAGTCAAAAGTCACCCCAAGACAACATGTAGAAGTAACAGGGTTAATAATGACATCATCAACTGAAATGGGAAAAGTAGGGAGTAGGACCAGGTTTAGGTGGGAAAATAATCAGGTCAGTTTTATCAAGATTTAGTTTGAGACGGCGCCGGGCCATCCAAGAGGAGATAGCCAGGAGACAGAGATTTTACGATTGACTTCAGGTGTTAGTACAGGGGCAGATAAGTAAATTTGGATGTCATCCACATACAGGTGGTATTTAAGAACAAATGAGCTGATGATGTCACCCAGGGAAAGCGTGTACAGGGAGAACAGGAGGGGACCAAGGACAGAGCCTTGAGGCACCCACACACTAAGTGGGATAAGAGAGGAAGCATCATTAGCACGGGAAATAAAGAAAGAGCGACCAGAAAGGTAAGAGCTCAGCCAAGATGCAGCTTGATTATGGACACAAAGTGCATGGAGAATCTGAGTAAGTAGGGAGTGAGCAATAGTATCAAATGCAGAGGGTAAGTCCAGAAGGATTAGAATGGAAAAGTGCCCCATGTCTTTGGCAATCTGGAGATTTTTTGCAAGTTTACAAAGAACAACCTCCATAGAACTCCCTGGCCGAAAACCAAATTGCAAAGGGTCCAGGAGATGATGGGCATGCAAATAGTTAGTAAGGCTGGCACAGACCAGATGTTCCAGAAGTTTAGAAGCTAAAGGCAAGAGAGAGATAGGATGGTAGTTAGGGAGGCATTGAGGGTCCAGCGTAGCTTTTTTGAGGATGGGTTTAACGCAGGCCTGTTTAAATAAAGAAGGAAAGATACCACGGAACAGGTAAGAGTTGAGCAGGTGTGTTAGGGCTGGTACAAGGGCAGATAAGCAGTGCTTTAGTAGAAAAGAAGGCATGGGATCAAGCAAGCAGATTGTAACAGAAGAGCAAGAGAGAAGTTGAGAAATTTCAGACTGGTTATCAGGAAGAAAGGAATTCAGGAACTCAGGGGAAGATTTAGATAGAAGTGACTCAGCTTTATTTGGAGAAATAGTTATCAGTTTGTGGATACTACTTTACTTATGAAGAATAAGTCTTGGGGGGGTGAAAAGGAGTTAGTGTATTTGAGGGGGAGGGGCATAGAAGGGTGTTGAATTTAGCGAATAAGAGACGGGGATTTGATTTGTTTGGGTTTATGGGAGCGCTGTAATAGGCTTGTTTGACTAGGGAGTGAGAGGAGTTCAGACACTAAAGCAGAAACTTGTAATGCAGAAAATCTGCACGCAAATGAGATTTCCTCGACAGACGTTCTGCACTATGCGTGCAGGATCTAATCAATCTGGTTTCTGCATTGAGCCATGGGTGAGGATTGCAGATATGAGCAGGTTGAGCCTGCAGAAGGGCAAATGAATCAATATCACTTCACAGGAACTCACATTCTCATCCAATTTATTAGGTTTAGGGAAATGTATTAGTGTTCTTCTTACTATTCATAATGTTATAGTCATTAAAGCTGTTCATAAACATGTGACAGTCCTGAACTGACATGAAGTGATTTCTGAAAACCATAAACTATACAAAAGGCTGCTCCTGGACAGTGTCTGCATCCAGGCATCCATAAGGCATGTGCATAAAGGCACAGAGAAGCATCTGTATGGACAACATCTGTACCTGCACAGATTTCTGGTGTGCTTAAGGTCCTAAGGGGCAGCTACCATTTGAATGCCGATCCATACCATATAATTATGTCTGTTGGTAAATCTATTGGATGACACATAATCTCAAACATTTTCCCCAAATCAAGTAAAACTCAGATTTTGTGATGGCTCTGCACAAGTCCCATTTTTAGTTTGACCTTAGTTGCTTAACACTTTAGCCTTACCACCAAAGTTCCAAGCATTTGATGAACCTGAAAGGTCAGATGCTAACGTTGCCGAGAACATGTACTTTGGCTTTCCTCAGGTCTCTTTTGTACGTAAATGTCTGCAGAAAGTATTTTATCTGAAATGTAGCTGGTCATGGTGAGATGATCCCACTAATCTCTGCCGTTCTATTTGATGCAAAGAGCTCTATGCGACAGATAAAAATCAGAAGTAAGAGAGCACTGCCTTGTCCGACACCAGGTTTTTCAAGGGAAGGTTCAGCTTTAAAAAAAGAAAGAAAATCTTCCCCATTCTAATTGTATCCTTGCCCATCAGCTCATGAAAATCACAAAGGCCTTTTCCTGATCCAGGCTGAATGGGGAAATATATATACGGTATATATAGCAGTCCATTATATAGTAGATTATGATTATGGTCTATGATTAGGTCAGTATATCTGCAATTCCTTATCCTATTATGCTACAGGTCTGACTGCAAACAAGCCATGCTACGGTTATTGCTAAAGAAGCAGGGTTTGTGATGAATATCAGCATTTCAGTGAGTAACTCAGGGAGTCTGACCACACAAATGGGGGAAACTCCTTTCAGGATGTAAATTAGAAAATAGGATTAATAAAATAATGTTTCTCAGCAGGTCATTTGACGATAGTTAACTTAAAGGGGCACTATAGTGCTGATATAACTGCACACATACATATAAACTTCTTTATACTAAGCCAATTGCTGACACAAATAGATAAAAAAACATTTAGGGAAGAAATAATACTTGCAGTTTGTTTCACTGTTTACTACTAAAGAGAGCTGACATTTTCCTCCCCTGCTACAACTTTCTGTTCTGCAAGTTAGGTAACATGAGAAGAAAAAGCTGCTTGACTGCCAGAGCCGGCTTTATTGGCGCCCTAGGTGCCCCCCTCCCCTGGCGCTCCCCCCCCTCCGGCGCTGCCGTGCCCCCATTCCGCGACACCACCCTCCCCCGGCACCCACCCACCCGCGATGCCCTGCCCCCTCTCTCGGCGCCCACCCGCC